>WBNM01000152.1:0-42547 GCA_013399055.1 Ramphastos sulfuratus | reverse complement strand
ATATTTATATTTATATTTATAATACATATAGGACAATTTAATAATACATAATAAGACAATTCTTATTGCTTTCTCATTAAAGCAATAGCCTAGTTAATACGTGCTTGTAATTTAATGTACCACATCATAGCACACTTATTTAGGTAGTACTGTTTAGCTTGGAAGCTAATCTTGTGAATAACACTTATAGGAATTTTGTGCTGTGTGCTGGTTTGAGCCTAATTGGAATATTTTAATGAGAGAAATTAGATCATTGGTTGTGAAAAGAAAATAATGATGATGTCTATATCATTTATTGGTTTGCTGAGAGGGATAACAAGCTAAAATGTAGATAATCTCTCTCAGTTTGGTCTCTGTCACTGGATCTAATCACTTCCTCTTAACTCCGATCTGCTCTAATATCTCTCCTCTAATATAGGTGACTAACATGTAAACTTTGCTGGCTTTTGTTTTTGATTTGCCTGTGTGACATAGAGAGGGAGAAAGAGGGGGTAGCTATGAGCCCTTCTGGGCAGTTTCCTTTGTCCAGGAGGGAGTTTGGATTTCTATATTATTTCTAATTTGTATATAATTCTAAATATTTGTAAATATGTTGTGTGCATACATATGCTTGTAAATTTTGCCATGCTGTAAATATAGCTTCATCTTATTTCCAAGCCATCTGAGGTAGTCTGGTAAATTTCAATAGTGAGGGGAAAGTTCCTAATCCATGTCATGTTGAAAGACTGGTTTGATATGAGATCACAATCAAACACAATTCCCTGAAAAAAAAAAAAACACATGTAGAGGAAATTTTCTTCTGTGGAGATTAATTTAAATATATATCTTCTTTTTGTTCTCCTTTCCTCATTTTTATCATATTTCACCACCTTCTTTCCACTGTATGATACTGATATATAACCAGCCTGTGAATGAACTAAAACTCCATGCAACCTGAGTCACCAAGTAGGTAATTTCTTCATGCAGTAAACACCTGACCTACATTTTCAAGGAACCAGACAGGTCAACTTATTACTCTATTATTCTCTCTGTATTTGGATAATAACTAAGCAGCAACCATAAGGAATCCAACTCTAGACACCTAACCAATGTTTTCATATTCTGTAGTGATCATAGTTTCTTAAAATTGTCTTTCAGCTTTAAGTAATCTTGGCAGCTGATGGATTATTCTTTATGAAATGGCAAATATATTATTTATATGATTCTACTCTTTACAGGATAGAGTAGCTGAGTTGTACTTTTCTTAATATTTTAACAATGTGGCTAGAGAACTATGAAATAGGATTAGTATTTCCTTTCCAGAAAGTACTTAAAGAAAATTAATCTCTTGTTTGTTGTATAATCCCTTCTAACCAACAATATTTTCAGAGCTATCACTGACACATTTAGAAAACAGTATCTGGCTAACTAAGAAGTACTTGTATTGCAGGTCTGAGAGTCAGGAGTGTTTTCATTAAACCTGAATTCATCATACATTTGCTGTGTGACTTTTAGGTTTTTCTAGTATTATACATTACAAGAATAACTCAAATTTAGAGTGTAAATACTTTTAAAATATCCTGTAAGGTCAATGCTGTATTAAGTAAAATATTTCTGGACAGAAATCTGAAGAATACTCTGTGTTTGGTTTTGAAGCATTTTAATTTCCAAATTTAGTAACAATGATAAAAACAAACAAACAAACAAAAATCCAAAAAAAACCCAAATGACCAAAAACCTAACCCGAATCCAAAAACCAAAATGAAAAAAAAAACGAAAAACCCACATCAACAAATCTGACTTTTGAAACTTTTTGTTCTTTAGGACTTTCCAGGCTCAAGATGCAATTCTTTTTCCCCTTCTTCTACTGTGTATTTAATCGTTAATATTTATCTTTACAGTACTTCATTACAGCATCCTCTTTATGGCAGTGTTCAGAATGTGAAAATGTTTGAGAACTATATATAGTGATAAATATTCTGTGGCTTTCAAAATGAATAGTGACACCTCTTGAAGCCACAGGGCCCATTTGAAAAATACTACAAAGGAAATAAAATCATGACCTAATTACTTTTTATCTTATGGTTTAGTGAAGATATTTTCATACATGTATCCTGTACTTATTTGTAAAATAAGTCTCAATATTTAATAAGAATGTGTTATAAGTACAAATGAAAAATACATGTTACTGTTTACATTGAGGTTTTTCCTAGAAATTCTATTTTATTGCTTATATCTTCCCCTGTGATTTGGATTTTATGATTATTTAATTACAAAAACTAATACCTTTCATGATGTGATTTCTGGATTATAAGAATGAAAACAAACAAACAAAAAAACCCCAGCAAAACTAAAACCAGAAATAAGAAAAAAAAATATTTGACTGTGATTAAGTTCAAGAGTTTCTTCCACAGTCTCAGTGCTCTCTTCCTTCTGAATCCCACATGTATATACATGTAGATAATAATTCATTTATGTTTCTCAAAACTTCTGCCTAGACAAATGGGAAAATTTTCATTTAGGAAGTACCAGTTCTAGGTGCAAGTCACCTGAAGAGGAAACATTGATTCAAAAGTATCTAAAATATAAACATTTTGATGAAATAGAACTAAATTTTACTAAAAAGATTCAAATCCAGCAAAGTATGAATATGGTCGTAATACATTGTAGGCCTTCCTACACAAAGTCTTGACAACCAATAATAGGAGTTATTGGTAAATGATTTAATGCAATTTGATACTGTGTTGGTTTGAGCTAATTGGAGTATTTCAATAGAGAAAATTATATTATAGGCTGTGAAAAGAAAACAATGGTGATGTCTACTTCACTCATAGGCTTGCTGAGATGTTTAAGAAAAAGTACTCAAAACAAAGATAAGTCAGCGTATCTGGGGCACAGCGTCTTGGGCAGTCTAGCTTCTGGCTTCTCCGCTCTGCTGAGTAACCTCACTAACCACTTTTCTTCTAATCCTCCCTGGCCGATCCTCAAAATTCTCCTTGCGTGTAAGGCAAACCTTGGGGTAAGGTATAGGAGTGGGGAGAAGGTGGAAGGGTGGTTGGAAGCCCCTCCTGGGGTCTCTGATTTCTGGGAGGGGTGTTGTGTTTCTGTATTACCTTTACCTTGTATATTTCTGTAAATATTCCTGTATATAGTGTATATATCTGTTTGTACATTGTGCTAAGCTGTAAATAGAGCTTCATTCCTTAACTTCCAGCTGGCTGAGTTCTAGTCTGGGTCATTTTACAAAGCGTGGTGGGGCGGGTAACTCCCAAATCATCATAGATACATAAGTTGATATTGCAATTTTCTGTCAAAAAAACGCTCACAGACAGTGAATTGTTGGTCTAAGTATCCCATCCACAAGGGCATACACCTGTAGTAAGTATCACTGGCTGGTATCTGAGCTAACACCAAAACAAATCATTACAGATATTTCCAACATTCAGTTTTTCCTCTTCTGAATTGCTGTAAACACTATATTTATATAGTTTACAGGGAAAGGTTTCATTCAATAAGTAGTTTCAATCAGTGTTGAAATATTTTCCATTCAGTAGCTATATCTATCTCAAAAGCATTTTGGATCCTTTTCTAAGTCAAGAGATATATATTTTTGTCTCTAAAGGAGTAACCAATCCCCATCAACAAATTATTCAAAATGACGTTTTTTGCAAAGGTTGTTTTAAAAATATTGTTTACATACGTCAAATAAGAGCAAGAAAACATGGAGGTAGTTGTCAAAATCAAGGAAATTGTGTCAAACATACATTTACCTGTACTGTTGTATATCAAAGTCCTGATACTGTCTTAGTAATTAAGGGCAGATACACAGTTTATTGTCTTAGAAGTGGGAAATAATATGTATGCTTAGCCAATACTGAAGAAGTGAATATTTTAAAATATCTTTCCAAGAAGATACACACATTGCAAGACACTAAATCCATGATAGTTACTAGAGGTGAAATAATATTCAGCTGATGAACATGGTTTTCCCTAAGAAAAGTTATATTTCTGTTTCTCCACTGATTTACTGTAGATTTTGTTGCTCTAGTTGAAATTTTTCATCAGAACAAGCGTGAAGAATGTAAGAAAAAATAGGAAGAAATGTAGTTTTGGTAATATTTGTGTCGTGAAATTTCTTGTGGAAGGTATTTATTACTGCCTACAAGTACTTGAATTAATAATGGCATCTCACTAGCTTTCACATTTCTTTGACAGACCTAGACTTAGATCCACTATTTTCCTGCTGTCGTAATTGTGATGAAAGTATCAGAAGAGGTCATGTGCCAAAGGAGGACCTTTCTATTCGCTTTGTAATCAATACACTTCCTATGTGAAGCACTGTGAGTATCCAAGGAACAGAGATGCTCCTGGAAACATTGTTATCATTGTCCTGGTAGGGCATAAATCCTGCCAGGCCAGTTTAATCTTTGCTCTCCTTCTCCTGTTGCAGGTCCAGGAGTTAAGTAGAATGAGCAAAAAATGGAGCAGCAAAGCCTTGAGGGTTAGGAGCTTAGCACCACATGTCAGATGTCTAGTGCCACCCCTCAATGTGCCTGCATGGTCACAGGAGGCACAAAGCTTTGAATTCCTTGGGCAGAACAATGATGCCAGTGTCGATTGGCCAATTTCACTTTCAAAATGACGTATTTAGTGGGGGGTGATTTAGAAACTGCACTTTTCTGCATCAACCCTCCACTGAGAGCAGTACACCATTCACGGCTTGTTAACTGGGAATCACAGTGGCCACGTTTGCAGCTTGCACTAGCAGCTTAGCAGCAACTCATTTCTTCTCTCCTTCCCTCTACCTGAAATATTTTGTATTTTACCCTGGAATCATTATTGTGAGTTTTGGAAGCATCCTTGTACAAGAAACTTACTCAGGGACCAAAGGGTCATGAGTACATATGCTCGAGTTAATGCTAAGGCTCTGTAAGCATAGTTAGAACTTTTCCTATTTTCACATTCCCATTTTCCAAATTCTGATTGTTTAAACTGTTTATTCCATGTTCATAAGTATCCTTTGCGCAACTATTTCCTGACAACTGAAAATCCAAAGAATCTCAGGGAACTTTCCTGAATTTTTGAATATAAATAATAAAAATAATACTAATAAAAAAAATTATTACTAATAATTCAAAACATATTATTAATTTCTACAACAATCATATAAGAGAAACAAACAAACAAAGAAACCCCAACCTTTGCTTCAATTAATTGCAAAAGCTAATAAGGAGATTGCAGACAGTTGTTACCATAAAATTAGTAAATCATAAAATAGCTACGGTTACCTCTCCTGGCCTCAGTGACATTACAATTTTATCTTGAGATTTGCACCAAGTGTAAGGACATAGAGAGTATGAATAAATATGAAATTTCATAGCAAGTAATTGCTTGAGGGATGCTGTCTGAGCAGTGATTCATACACAAGGATAAAATATTTAAATGGAGCTATGCACTTTTAATAAAAAACAGCTGATATGGGATGTTCTTTCTGTGATGTGATAAATGGAGACACGTGGCAATAAGCTTTCCAAGTGGCACACAGGGAGTTAAGCTATGTGACTCATATTAATGCTGGTGACAGTTGAACAGCTAGATCTCTGTGTACCAGTTTGAAATGTAATTCTGCTTCAGTAATGGTTTACATATTATTTGAAATTGTTTTAAGAATTAAACACTTGAGAGGAAGTATTATATGGAAATTTGGAGTCCCAAAAAGATAGTTAAAATTTTCAAGCTTACACATCATAACAACTTTCCTAAATTCATGTTCTGGTTCTGAAAACCTAAAATGTCAAGATTACTGAACAGTACCTTCATATGAAGTCATTACAAATTATATTCTCAGCAGAGTATTTACCTTCCTCCATACTTTTGGGTTTCAAGTAAGAAGTTTGACCTAAATAAGGATGTAGTAAATAGAAAATGCATGGAATAAACAACATTATGGTATCTCTTTCTCTGTCCCCTACCCTGGCACCCTCTTTCTCATTATTTTCAGTGTTAGGCATATGAAGATTTTAATTTTGAATGGACCACTTAATGAGCATCGAAGTGGAAAAAGATTGTTGAATTATCAGAAGGGTTTTACTTTCATGCAATGTCCATGAATGTAGTGATACCAACTGAATGTCAGTTGTTCATGGAGAAAATAGTGGTCCACATAACTGGTAGCCCGAGAAGGCACAGACCTCTTCGTGCTGTTCACATCCTATGCAGTGAAATGCTCTTGGCTACAAGGAGATGTCCTTGTATCAGAGTTGCCTGCAGGCATGTCCTGCTTGGTACCAGCAATTAAGTCATCTCTGTGTCCTTGCCTTTATCTAACAGTGCAGCAACAATTTCTCTCAGATCCTTTATATCTGACAGTAGATATATGATAGTAGAGTTGTCCTCTTTTAAGAAATCTTACAAGAGCTCAAAAGACCAACATGCTAGTGGTATCATTGCTGATGGCAACTGGGTCTTTTGTTGTGATTACGCAACTAAGTTCATCCCTCATTAAGGGGATAATGGATACAGCGGAATCTAGAACATCAAATAAAATGTGCAGTATGGCTTGGCAGAGTAAATGCCATGCTCAACTTGTTATGTGGAATACTAACTCCTCAATGTGCAATATCCTTCTAGATTGGACTACTACAATCTAGAGAACAAATATCCTGCCAGCATTTTTGTAACAAGCATGAGCAAAGATAAAATAAATTGGAATCTACTTAAATAATTCAATTTTAAAATGTTTTAAGTGTTTCTTTTTGTTTAGTTTGCATCTATTTGATAAATTGGTCAATACATGTTGGAAGATGTTTTAAGATTATCTCATCAACATGCTTCAAATAAAATTTAAACTATATATAAAGGCATTTGTAAATATTTATAGTCACGGTCACAATCCTTACTTCATCAATTAGAAGGTATTGTCCTATCAGTGTACAAATTTTATACACACATACAGAGAACACAGTTGTTCTTTTCTATATACATTTATTTTATATATTCATTCTTTTCTATATATATTTATTTTATATATTTGTTCAGCGTAAATGCTTTTCCTAGTCACTAAATATGAGCATAGATCTTATTTGTTAAACACTGGATCACTTTTTGACTGGTAAAAAAAAGAAAAAGCTGTATAAATTGAGCAGATGTGAGGAAGTTTTGTTCAGTGCTTACACTTTCTGACACGTCAAAGGACAGAAACCTTGACTTTGCAGGAAATGTTTAGGATATAGGGGAAACTTTAGATTGAAAAGGTGGGAATATGGAAGTTGTGGTCTTCTTGCCTCTTCAGCTGGATAATCTGGTCACACTCAACCTCCTACTGTATCACAGGCAGACACAATCTGCTTGGAGTGTCTGGTTCCTGGTGTTATTATTGTCTTTTCAAGATAATTCCACCCTTGACTGCTCAGTCTGAGTTTTGGATGCAGGTGCAATTATTCATCCCATTCCTCTCCTGACATATGCTTGCTCATCCCTGCTATTTGGTTCCTGCTCTGGCTTCATTTTCCTGCTCTTGTTTATCCTCTGCTTGCTCTGCCTATAGGGACCAAATTTACAGTAAAGATACCCTCCCTGGTTTTCTCTGTGTTGATTAGTCTTTTGCAGTTTAATGACCCTAAGCACACATTTAACACGTTGCAGGCTGAAAAGAAACAAATAGTTTCAAGTTAAAAAGCATAGTAGCTGTCATTCATCTTGTCATATTTAGATATGAACATGGTAGCTATGAGTCATTAGAAAGGTATTACAAATGCACACATAATCCATGTGTATTTGCTCATGTATCTTAAACACATTACTATTATGCATGTATTTATGTCTCTATCTACTTTTTTAACACTGCAAGGTAAATGGAATGTCAAGAGAGCCTAAGAAATGTTGGAAGGCTGCTATATGTGTGACCAAATACATACTAAGACTATTTTGAATTGCATTTAGAAGAAAACCTGTAGAAAATGATGTTTTAAAAGAATATTCATCTGTAGACAAATATACCATGATGAGTGGTATAAAGATGACCTTGTAATAAGTAAGAAAACATGTTCTCCACAAGACACAAAGAAGTTATCTATTAAAAAAATACTTTTAGAAATACCATGAATAGTTATATCACGGAATGTTAAGGGTTGGAAGGGACCTTGAAAGATCATCTAGTCCAACCCCTCCCTGTCAGAACAGGACCACCTTGGTTTTTTTACACTTTAGTTTTCATTTTTAGTATTTTTTTAATCCCATTTCTCCTCCATCTCCCTCCTTTCCTCTCCATCAATTTTCCTCCATCTTCCTCTTTTTCTTTGCATCTCCTTCCTTTCCTCTTCCCCCATCTTCCTCCTTTCCTCTCTATCTCCTTCCTTTTTCCCATCTTCCTCTTTTCCTCTCCATTCTCTTCCAATCCATGTCCCTCCTTTCAGCATCACTTCCCCTTTTCCATCATATCTACCACTTTCCCACCCCACATCACATTTTCCCCTTTATTTCCTCAAACCTAGAGAACCTGGGTGCTGTTGGAGTCTCCTCCCACCCTAGGTGTGACCACTTTGCCCTCCCTGCCCACTCCCCTTTTTAATTGGCCCCAGGAAAGACAGAAGCCCCAAGCTGTGCCCAACTGGGCAGAGGGATCCTCCTCCTGTTATCACTGGTGAGTCCCTGTGGTGCACACTGGGTGAATGGGAGCGTGACAAAGGCTGGGGGGCCTGGTGACCCCCTGGTTACGCAGGAATAGGGTTGATGGTCACTCTAACATCACCCACTGGTGATGGCTGGGCCTTTTTACTTAGGCAGAGCTCGTCTCTGTTTAACTGCTTCTTTCTGCTCACTTATGAGCTTAAGTACTTGGATGAACTGGAAGCTTGTGGTAGAGTAGTATTGTGTTGTCATAGAATTGTTTGGGTTGGGAAAGCCCTCCAAGATTATCAAGCCCAATCTTCAACCCAATGCCACCATGACCGTTAAACCATGTCCCAAATTGCCATGGTCACATATAGCTTTCTTCTCGGCCCCTTTCAGCCCTGCAAGGCCATCAGAAGTTCTCCCTGGAGCCTTCTCTTTTCCAGGCTTAACACCTCCAGCTCTCCCAGCCTGGCCTCCCAGCAGAGGGCTTTCAGCCCTCCCAACATGGCCTGACCTCCTCTGTCCCTGCTCCAGCAGGTCCCTATTTGTGCTGTGCCGAAGACTCCAGAGCTGCCCCAGCAGGGAGTCTCAGTAGAGCACAGCAGAGGGGCAGGATCCCCTCCCAGCCCCTGCTGCCCACACTGCTGAGGATCAGCCCAGGACAGATCTGTCTCTGGGCTGGCAGCCCATGTTGGCAGCCCCAAGGAGATGATTGTCTATGGTCTAGCATTGCTCTCCCTACAGGAATGTGAACACAAAGCACCGATCTGAGACCAGATGTGGTTTATCCCTGCTGTAAATGAGCAAACATGTGGAGATCAGCCTCACTCCAGCCTGGTTTTCTCTTATGCCACTGTTTTTTGCCAGACAATGATGTTATTTGGAGGGTGAGGCTCTGAGATTGGTGCGGAGAGATGAAAACCCCAGGATGTGAAAGCAAACAAACCAAATAGCCCCAGAGATTTTTATATCATGTTAAAGAAAACAGAAACTTTCTGTGGGAAGATAATGAATCTTGCATAGGTATCACCCAACCATGTGAAGAATGGTCAAGATTGAAATTAATGACACAGCTTTAGATGCCTTCTAGACTGTATCAAGCTCCACTGAACTGTAGAGATGTCAGTTTTCTGAACAACCATCTAACAAAGCTGAACATTTATTAAAGGGAATTGTGGTTTAATGCCTATATCAATGTATTTTTTGCCTTTTTTTTTCTTTTTTACTTTTCTTGAAGGCTTTCTGTGGTTAAGTCTGAACACAACAATGTCCATCAATGATTAGGCAAAAGAAGTCACATGGAGTGGTTTTGGACCTGACCAAATATTCCCTCAGATTTAGAATAAGGCTACTTTCTGATATCAAGTTCTGATTACAGAAGCACAGGGTTTTATTCTTATTTCTTATTCCCTCCAATTCATAAATGTCTTACATTCTTACATCATGTCTCATGTTTTCCTTTTACAAGTATAAACTTTTCTTTTGGCTAGTACCTCAAGTTCTAGACTAACGTTGAAAACTATTTGTGATGGAATAACTAGTTTAAGCTGTAATGAGTTTGGTAATGTGCATGTATTCATCAGTTCAACTGCCATGGTTAAGATTGAAGGTGCCAAATTAATTGAAAGAGATCTCCAAGATCATCTGTTTCATAGCCATGGCGGTATCTGCTTAAAAATATCAGCATGTTTTTGAATTTATTACATGTGTTCAGTACTAATGCAGATGCAATCTGCATTAGATGCAATGTAGTAGAATAGGACTCTATCTTCTCAGAGTATAGAAACAAAGAGAAGAGTGTCACTGTCCGAAGTACTCAGAACAAGAACAAAGCAAGTAATGGCTTGGGGAAAAAACACATGTGGAAAAAAAAAAAAAAAAGGGGCACTGAACTATGAATTATGAAAGTTTCATTAATTCTCTGACTTTTATTTTGTTATGGAAATAATTTCAATAGAGATATCTTGAGTTAAATAGTTGTCCAGATGTCAGGGCATCTGCCTATATCACCTTCAGAGGCTTACAAAACAAACATTTCCATTCTAGACAAGACAGCATCTGTCTGATAACTGTCTGACTATATGCTGGTGTTTGAGGCTGTATTTGGTTGAATCAAATTATTCTTCACTTTGGAATGAGGCTGTCAAATATTTCAAACAGAACTAAATATGAAGAAAAGAGGAAGGGAGGATTTTGTAACAGTTCTGTAGCACAGGCGAGATTGATATATATATATATATACATCTATATATATATATACATGTATGTATATACATAAACATAGATGGAATGTAACAGTTGGTTGTCAGAGCACATTGAACATTTCTGAGTAGAAGGACACCAACAGAACAACTGTTGCTGATCTGTGTCTGTCTTGGAATGACTTTTTTCCACTTACTTTACCAAAGTTAATGACAGGGGAATAAAAAGATCATATGGATTATAAAACTCAAGGAACTGTGATCTACTTACACAACTTTAATGTTAATATGCAAAGTCCTGCCACAATGCTAATCCAGTTATTTTCACTTTCTTTTAGCTTGTTTTTTATCCAAATTCTAATTTGAATTATTTTGTTCTCTTATTTTGTCTGTTTGCTCAATAGTCATCCAAGTATTTAATTCTTGTGATTTTCCCAGGAGTTGCTGTTTTTCATGACTGTGATAAGCTTCGAGTAACCCTTCATTGCAGATGGAAGAGATGAAATGTAGATGTAGAACAATCCCATGAACCATGGATATATGACTGTAGCACATCTCAAGCTACAAATGAAAATAAATCAGTGAAATTGTTTTCAAGACCAAGGGAAGTATTGTTGAAAATGCAAGTTCTTGATTGCCTTCTCTAGTTTTAAATATTGTATCATAGCAGTTACTATGTTGTCATGCTACCTAAATGGTAAAGTGATTAATTCAGACTGTGTAGATTTCATATCTGTATATCTGACAGTCCTATCCTCTAGTAACTCAAAACAATGTGTGCAGCAGGGCAAGGCTGATAGCCCATAACGGCTCTATTGTCTCAAACAAAATGTGTCATTACTTAGTCTGAATAGACAGGGTGGTGGGTTTGTTCCTTTTTTAGTAGCTCTGGAGAAGAGCTGCTGACACAGGAGATGACTTAACAAGGAAAAGAGGTAACTTCCAGGAAGACAGAAAATCCCTCTTTAAAATCATTTCAACAATGCTACTGAAAGGCCAGTGGCAGACATTGCCCTGGAGTGCACAGCTCACTTAATGCACACCTCTCTCTTTGTGATTTGGAGAGACCTCCTCCTGCCCAAAGGGTGTAAAAGCATCACAACTGCTGGGGTCCACATGTTTTGTCTACAACAGAAGATTCTGCTGGGATGTGCACCTGCCACTGATGGACTTTTATTACACCTGTAAAAAATGTTACTGGATCAATGAGTGGTGATATCTTTCCTTTTGTCTGACCTCTCTCTCTGTCTCTCTCTTTTTATTCCCCTCTCCTACTCCTTTTTCTTCCCGTTTTCTCTCTGCTCTGGTCCATTACTGACAGTTATCATTTGCTCTAGTAAATGTAACCCATAAGCTGTTCAGTGTTGTTTTGCCTTAATTTACTACAAGAAAATTTTTCAATCTTGGCATGACCTTACCCACTGCCTAGGGTTGGTTCTTGGGATACTGGGTAGTGACAGTGCGTTACACTAATATGTAAGTATTAATAATACTTATAAATTAATTCCAATCTGAAGCAAAAAAAAAAATGCAGAAGGTTGTTAGATTATTTTTTGTAATCAGTATCTTTGTGAACTAAACTTTCAAAGGCTTTTGTAAACATGTAAGATTTGTACAGATTCAGAAATGCGAAAGACTAGATCAAATATTTGCTGCTGTCATGTGATCAGTTCTCCATAATTACTATCTTTCCCCCCCCTTTTTTTTTTTTTTTTTGTTTTCTAAGTGGAAAAGCTATGCATTCCATTTAATAGTATTTATACTTGTGCCTAATGTGTATGGAAAAATAAATTATTTTCCATTATTTCAGAAGCCTCTGAATGCAAACATGCATACACATAAAATCTGAATAATACAATTCACCAAAACTTATTTTGGAATGTTCACTGGTACCACTTTGGACCAAGCCTAGCTCCATTGTTAAACCTAGGGGAGATGTTACCTAAATCACATGATGTTCACATTAGGATAATGATAGACTCCAAAATTTTAGTCATCTGATCTTTTAAAGCATTCCAGGGCCTTGTTTCTGTATACCATTGTGTAAATCAACAGCGATTATACTGAAGATGAAATAGGTTAAAAAAAAAAAAAAATTACTTCAGTTCACCATTTAGAAATATCTTGTAAACAACATTGATTTTGCATGATAGAATGTATAATGGATCAGATCATATGATGCATCATCCAATGAGCAAATATGACAGTGCTTGATTTTTTTCTTCATTTTTCTAAAATTGTGCTTTGATTGTTTAAGGATGAAAAGCATCAACTTGACATAAAACAATCAAGGACAGAAATACAGCTTAAAGAAGATAAATTGTGGTATGTGGTATTTCTCTAGATGGATATGTAATTCCAACATTGAATGTGTTAAATTGCCTTTGAAAATAAGAAAAATCTAATGAGCATTCTTGATTTGAACATGCCTATGATCACTGAAAATGAGGGGAAAAAATACATGAATGTAGTGTCAAAAGTCAACAGTAATATGTCATCTGTAAGGAATTAGTTTAATTTGCATATCCCCTGAAAGCATTCTAAATATTTGGATTATTTTCCAATCTATTTAAATATTTTTTAATATCGTGTTCAACACATTGTGCTTTGAATGATAGAAAAATGAACACATAATAATGATGGCCCTACCATCCCTACTGGATCACTGATTTTTTCTGAAATCGATGCAAACTATTGCATTAAAGATACTAATATAAATATTAAGAGAAGCCATTGGAACTGATTCTGCTCTCCCATTCAGCAGTTCTGTACTATCTTCAGATCAATATTTTTATTAAATATACAGGTGTTGAAATCAGTTTAGACATGTCTTATGTTTTTAAATAAAAGCAAAATATCAATAGAGAAGTTATTACATGTTCAAGATAAAAACTCATTATTTTGGGGGACTAACAATATGAAATGCATTTAAATTATTGAAACAATGTTGTAAAAAATGTTGAAATAATAACCTTGAATCAAAACTAAAAGATCAGCAACTGCAATTTCCATACACTTTAGTCATGAGTTATAATTATCTGTACTACAGCATCCTTTCTACCACAATAGAATTTGTCTTAGTGATTTGCTAATAAAACAAAAAAGAAAAATAGTAGTTTGGCTTCTTAGATTTCACAGTGACAGTGAAGCCAATCAATAATCTGTACTGGTTCTTTTCACTATAAAATATTGAAGTAAAACATAAATGTAATGAATTACAATTGATTAAAATAATGCTTCCTAATAACAGAAGAAAGAAGTTGTACAGATGTTCAATTTCTGTATATTTTTAAAGGTAATGACTTTTGGAATGTCATTCCTTGTAAAGTTTGTGCAAGAACACCTACCCGTATTGCATTACAGCTTGTGTGACTCTCCATAGGCAGCAAATTACACTTTCTGCTTCAATATGTTGCCCTTACCTACTTGTTTCAGTGAATTGTGCTGCTGATTTTATTCTAGCATGTGTACTGTTGTGCCTAACATGAGAAATGTCAGAGATTTTGATGACTTATAGTGTTCTGGTGTTCATAAACATCCTTCTCTGTGGAATCAATATCAGCTTTCAGGCTGATAACAGCAAGATATAGCACCAAGCATGGACATGACTGTGACATAGCTCATTGGGGATCAGCTCGGGGTCTGAGTTTAAGGGTAGCTACCAAGCAGAAGTGAAGGGTCCTTGACAAGGCTCCATGTAAAGCTCTCTCTCGTGGATTACTTTTTTTTTTTTTTTTTCCCTAAACATGATTATCTCATTCAAGGCTAGAGAGTTGCACTATATCAGAGTCATCCATGTACTCAGACAACCAGACAGCTAAATCTCCAGACATCAGAAGTCTAGGAACATGCCCCCAGGATCCTGAGAGGAATGACTATGGATATGCTAAATATTAATTAAAAATTACTCAACTTTAACAAGTAATTAGATACTCATAAAGATTAGGAAATTTAAACTTTTAGCTGACAAGTGCTTAGTAACTCTGTTTAGTAAATTCTAAGAAGAGATTAAAATTTAAAAAGCTATATAGCTAGACATTCTGCTGTACTTTCTCTCTTTAAAAAGTGCAGGCAATGTGAAGGAAATTATGTAGACACAGTTGTGGTCAGTGTGATGGTATGGGAGTGACTCGCTTGTGGGATTTCACAAGGCAGGAATTATAAAATATGCAGTTACTTTATTTCCGGAAAGCCCCGCCCACAACTGTATATAAAATATTAGTTAAGGTTCAGAAATTCCATTGGGAAAAATCTTTCACAAGGATGCTTACAGGGAATTTAGTAATTCAGGACAATCAGGAAGCTTGGAAAGGTTGCTATAAGAAATAGCTTTGCTGGACTTACAAACAAAGGCAGCCGGGAGCCCTAGGGAACGTCTGCGGTACTCATGGTGGTGGAGTAGGAATTTGGCAATAGTCCCTTGGCTCCTTGTCTGCAGTCTTTGCAGCAGTGCCTTGAAGTGTAGATCATGGGGCAGCAGAGGGTGAAGCTCAGGCTGCTCAGCCACTTACCCACGATTATGGCAAAGGCAGGTCCCTTCAACAGGCAGGCAAGATCTGACAGTCGAGAGCAGGGACTGTGCCTTCTCGTCACCGTTCTTGCAGGTCCCCCTCAAGGACCGACTCAAGGACCGACTCCAGGTCTAAGTCAAGGTCTGAGTCCAAGTCTGTGGCTGGCAGTCCGTGGCTGGCAGTCCGTGGCTGGCAGGACCATGGCTGGCAGTCCATCTTAAAGCCCTCTCAAAGTCCCCCATAGCAGTCTCCGGCAGTCTGCTCCAAGTCCCTCTAAGTCTCCAAGTCTCCCAGATAATGTGTCCCATTGCCATATATATATGCTGGGGCGATTTGCTCTCCCTCGTTCAAGCCTGTGGGGATGGAGTAAGGTACTTGACACCTACTCCTTTCACATTCCAAACCCCCAGAACCAGAGGTGGGGGGGAGCAGAACAGTTTCGCACCTCATTCAAACCTTCCGTGGGGCAGGGACTTGGGAGTGTCCCGCCACAGTCCACCCCAGTGGCAATGGACAGATTTATCTAGGACTTCAGGGTGATGGGCAATAATCCTTCATAGTCCAGTGAGGTATGATAAGATTAATAGTTGGGGACAATCCACCGTGCACTGATGCAATGAGTCTTCCCATTATTATCCAGTGCTTCCCAGGCATATGAGCCCCTGGGCTTTGCCAAAGTCGTGGGCACAACCCCAGTAGAGGGCAGTTTGACCATTACAGGCTGGCCCACTTCAATCTGGGACATGGATTTATCATTGGTCCCTCTTGAGACATGGTCTGCATCCACTACTGGCTCAGCTGGGCAGAAGGCCTTAATCTTGGGGCTTCCATAGCTTCCCCAACGATTATTGACTGTGAATACTGCCTGGACCAAACGCAAGTCCCAACCACCTTTGGAGACATTTGCGTGGTTTTTGACCAGGCCGTTGGTCCTCTCAACAATGCAATATACATGAATATTTACAGAAATATACAAGTTAAATGTATATGAGTGGAGTAGACATCACCATTGTTTTCTTTTCACAGCCTATAATCTAATTTTCTCCATTAAAATATTCAAATTAGCCTCAAACCAGCACAGTCAGCTAACTGTGTTTACCAATCAAACATCACACAAAAGCACTACCTACTTCTATGTTATTTTGTTCTTCCATGACTCAAATTATTCGGACATGAAAGAGCAGGTCCTAAAATCTTTGCAAGATCTATCTCTTAGTACAGTTTTATTTACTTTCCCTTTATAATGGATATTTCTAGGGAAACATTTTTTATTAACTGGACATGTGAGCAATCCAAGCTGTGCTAACTGCTAATTTTAAGCTGATGTTTCACAACCTACATGAAAAGGTTATGCGAAGGGTCAAGGACACAAGCTGCAGCAGCCGGCAGGAGAAATGAACAACAGGAGATTCAAACCAAAATAAGGGGCGTTTTGAGCAGATAGTGATGAGCCAACTGCTTAATTCCCTCATAGCTCACACCTTAACAACTTAGACCAATTATAGAATGCCACAATAGTTTGCATCTTGGCATTTTTGGCCATCTGCTTGGGGCAACAGCTTGTCCCTTAATGATTTGGACCAGGTGCTTTGTAGTGGGCTGGCCTGAACAGTCTGTTGGAAGGGTATATAAATTGCATGTTCATATTCAATAAATTGACATTGCTTGGATCATATTGATCTGTTGTGGCGCTGTCCAGAAGCTCCCACCATTGGCAATGTCCCAACTGCTACAGTCTGGTGCCCGAACAGTACAGAAACTCCTGGTGTCTTGAGATGCTGTTCTCCTGAAGAGAGACTATGGAGACAGTGCAAGAAGAGGGAAGAGACGAGGCCTGATCCTCTCAAGCTGCAAGAGAGAGGAATGGAGATTTGATCCTCTCAAGCTGATTACGCTCTTCATAAGAGACTACGAATTCAGCGGGAAAAGGGACAGACGGGAAGGCCGGTTGGAATCAGCCGCTGCCCCTGTGGCTGGGAAGAGGATGGGCATCCGAAAAAACGTTTTGGCAATCTCACAAAAGGTGAGCGACCGGGAAGGAGAAGCGGCTCAAAAATATTTTCTCTAAGAGAGAGACTTGTTAGCATGTTCAGACCTTAAAACAGCTCCTTTGTTGTGCAAATGACAGGTCATTAGTCTCCAGGGTGATGTGGTATTTGAAGAACGTACCTGGGAGACGATAGGACAGACTCTTTGGGGAAAATACAGAAAGGCTCTAAGAACGCTGAGAAATTCTCTACTCNGACCCGCGCAGACACAGAATACTCTGAGAAAGCCACGTCAACAAGGACTATAAAGATAGGCGGGTGGAAGGGGAAGGTGCATGCGGTTTGCGGACCTGCGACGNCTGAGAAATTCTCTACTCTTTGGTCCTTAATTCTTGATACCCTGAAATCAACGAAAAGCGAAGAAAGTACCACCGCTTCCGCGTTTCCAGCCCTTACACCTGATGGAGAATCTAANACCTGCGACGCCCCGGCTGCCCAGCGCTGCTTTTGCTCACTGTAGCTTTCTTGAATAAACTATCTACCTGATTGAGGCATAATTGGCTGAGTCCTCAGAATTGTGATATAACAGATATTTTTCTTTTTTTTCCTGAATTGATTCAGTGGTCTTGGGTTTTTTTGGTTTTTTTTTTTTTTCCTTCACATTGCCTTTTAGTTTACAGATTTCTAGCTAAGGTTAAGAGTTTAGATTAGGGATGTTATAGGATGGTTTTTTTGGTCTTTTTTCCTTTATATCACTGGTAGTACCTTAAGATAGGGATCATGTTAAGATCGTATTAGCTTACGTGTATTGGCTTATCTATAGTAACAAGTAACTTCCCTGATTTACTACTAGTTCCTAATTAACTATGTCATTTGTACCCAAAATTATTCCACAATATATCCTTCAAAAGTTCCCTCCTGATCTGAATTAGAACACTAGTGTAGACACATCTAATTTGCTTCTGATGTACCTTTTGGAGAAAATCAACTATTTGTGTTTGAGAAACTAAAGTAAGATCTGAAGATAATTTTCTATGGTAATTTCCTAACGTAAGTAAGACCAAGGACTGTAACAGAGACTGCCTCTTTCTCTGTCCTGCCAAAGCCTTAATGTCATTGTGTAAGCCTTGCAACCTTCAGCATGTCTTATGAAGCACGCGAGAGCAGGAAATGCATGCTCTTAAATGACATGCTACCAAACACAGACCCCCCCGCCCCCTCATCAAAACAAAAAAAATCCCACAAAAAACAAAGGCAAACAAACAAACAAACAAGCAAACAAAAAACCACATCTGACCCTTTGGTGAGCTGGCGCATGATCAAAACTGTTTCAGGACTTCTTTGAAAGTAAGTTGGATTTTAATAAATCACCTTCAGTGTGAGAGCTTAGGAACTCTAAGTTCTAATCGAAGAGTAACAATATCCATTGAGTGCTGTACTGCTCCAGCACTGTACATCTCTCACAACCATACATCTGTACAAATGTACACGTTCTGAATTGTTCTGGATTCTCCTTATAAACAAGAAGCAGATAACATATACCTCATATCATATGGTGACATTCAATGTTGTAACACCAACAGTGGCAAATATAAACTGTCACAACTTAAAGATTTATCTAAATAAGACAAAAATCAGGCAGATTTTTCATGCAGACTATCCACCTGGTTATATGTGCATTTTGTTTGTTCCAAAAATCCTGTGAGGTAACAACTGAAAGCTAAGGAAAGCACAGTGGTACAAAAAAATACTTGTTGGACTGTACAGTGTGACAGGTTGCTGCAGGAAGCTGTGGAAGCCAAGAATGTACTGAATTTCTAAAAGGAGTTGGATGTGTGGATAAAACACATGTCCGTATTTATGGTGCTATTGTTGAAAAACACTTGGACATAGTCTGATTCAAGGAATCCACAGCCATCAGAAAAAAATGTACTCACAGTTGTTACATTATTGCTGTCACTGCTATAGCTTGTGAACAAGATGATTCACTGGCAAACAGAACCCCTATATTATGCGGGTATATACTCTGAGCTGGAATAGAAGTTATTACAGAAATAATGTTAAAACCGACATTCTCTGGTATTTCCACCAATGCTATAATTGGTCAAGGTTAAAGTGATAGTAAAGGTGAAGAAAGCATTGTAATTTCAAGATTTTGCTTTTTAACTGACTGGATACTACTCATAGATACATTTTGTCTTCCTATTTTGGACCAAGACTTGTTCTGGAAAAGTTGCTTGCAGTGCCTTCAAGGCTCTGCAGAGAGATCCCAGTGTACAGTTTGGTCATATCATCAGCAAAATCTTTTCCACAATGAGCACTGCAGTGTTTGTTGCCAGTGGCACACAACAAAGTTTATTTTTGTTATAGCCTGAGGTGCCTTTCCACAGGAGATCAACATTTGTCATTTTCTTTTCTGTAATTTGTTTTGTCTTGCTGTTTCAGTCACTTATGTGATAAACTCATCTCTTGACATGACTGATAGAACTGTGTGTGACGTGTCACATCATCCACTGCAATAGGTGACCAAAACGTGGATTTGCAATGATTAAAAAAACAAAAACAAAAACAAAACCCCAACCAAAAGCAGGCTTTTAGGCATAGATTTAAGAAAGAAAAAGACTATTTCTCCCATTTAAAACCTTTGTAAAATATTTTCTGGTCAGTGCCTATTAGAAAAAAATATTTTTAATATCAAGAATGTTCATAGGCAGGGAGGGAATTTCACAGAATTACAGAATTAACCAGGTTGGAAAAAAGCTCTAGGATCGAGTCCAACCTATCACCTAACCCTTCTAATTAACTAAACCATGGCACTAAGTGTCTCACCCAGCCTCCTTTTAAACAACTCCAAGCATGGTGACTCCACCACCTCCCTGGGTAGCCCATTCCAACAGGCAATCACTCCTTCCATGAAGAAATTTTTTGCTAATGTCCAGCCTAGACCTGCCCTGGTACACTTTGAGACTGTGTCCTCTTGTTCTGTCACTGGTTGCCTGGGAGAAGAGACCAACCCCTGCCTGGCGACGATCTCCTTCCAAGTAGTTGTAGAGAGCAATAAGGTCTCCCCTAAGCCTCCTCTTCTCCAGGCTGAACAACCCGTTTCCTCAGCCTCTCCTCATAGGGCTTGTGCTCCAGGCCCCTCACCGGCCTTGGTGCCCTTCTCTGGACACGTTCAAGCACCTTAACATCTTTCTTAAATTGAGGGGTACAGAATACTAACTCGAATTCATTCATTAGTCTAAGAGAGAGTTTAGGTGAGGTGCCTCTATATGACTATGGTATTCAAAAAACAAGGTT
Source organism: Ramphastos sulfuratus (assembly GCA_013399055.1). NCBI lineage: Eukaryota > Metazoa > Chordata > Aves > Piciformes > Ramphastidae > Ramphastos > Ramphastos sulfuratus. The sequence continues at coordinate 21,955 of WBNM01000152.1, read as the reverse complement.
TGGGGAAGACCCTATCATTTGTGAAAATTAGATAAATTACTGCGGAACAGTTTCTTTTCTTGAAGGTCAGTGACCAGTGGGATTTTGAGATGTCAGCAATATAGAAACAGAAACACTTTTGAAAACATTTTTCTTTAGTAGCTCATCTCCTCACACAACAATGCTAGAACTGTGCACCTAATGAAACTCTAAGGTTAAAAACAATAAAAATATATGCCATTTTCTCAAGGAGAGGAACATTTCCTTTTTTCATTTACCAGTGCTGCTTATACAAAATTATTTTAACTGAAATGTGATAACGCTGATAATAAAGTTTTTCTTTTTTCTTCCTGTAATAAACTGCAGTTTCGACTTTTTATTTCCAGTTTTCCAAGAATGGAGTAATAACTTACCTGTTTATATTTTGTGCTTTAATTTTATTATCATTGTCTACAATCATTGCGTAATAACACTTTTTTCCCCTGTGAGCTGAAATACACCCAACTGACCTATTATGCCAAGGAAAATCTGTTGAGAGTAAAGGGAAAAGACAGTTTATTCACAACCTTATTTGTGGAAAGTGATATGACCTGAAACTTACTATCCCATAATACAAAAATGTGATAACAAAATACGGAAAAACACTGTCTTGCACACACATCATAAACAAGCCCTCAGTGTATTCATCATGTTTATTTCTATGCATATGCAGAGTAATATACATATCTTAGACAAATATGTCAAGCTAAGAGACAGCATGGGCTGAATGAACAGGGAGAGGAACTTATATAGAATGTGGAAATGCTTTGCTAGGGGAAGAACAGCGTATCCTGGTGATCATAACATGTCTAACCTCATAAAAATATATACAATGCAAATTACATTCAGTCAGTGTGTCCTGTAACAGATCTGGATTATGAAATGATACACTGTATGACACTATAACCTTGACCAGATCACAAGAAGGAGTACATCTACATGCTGCATACTGAAAGTGGGGTAATTCATTCAAATTACCTGCATTGCAGCTGAGCAATTCTTAAACTCCTCTGAAATCTTCAGCATTTAATGTACCTCCCAGCCATGTAAAAAGCCAGTTGTCACAAAATCATATAATTAATTTCTCATGCGGTACACTGGAGACAGACAATTACTGTCAGTGCTCAGTACTGCAGTTTTTATCATCTTCTAGAACAAAAGGTACAGGTCTCGGTTTGGGTGGTGGTTTTTTTTTAATTAATTATTTTTTTTTTTTTTTTAAAAAATTTACCCCTTTAGGTGAGGAAAACAGTGAGAGCTTTGTCAGCCTTTTTAGCCATGAACCTTAAGAACTCACTTGGTTTTGCAGCCTTAATATCTTTGCAGCACTATAAATAAGGATCTGTTTTCCCAAGGTAGGCAGCATTTCAGAAGCAGATAGAAAAGAGGGAAGAAAAAAGAGAGAGAAAGCAAACAACAATAGTTCAAATTGGGCAATCACCAGCCTAACCCTTTTGACACTGAGCTGGCAGCTTGCTATAAATTATCATTTAGTTGAAGAAGAGAATTGTATTTGATATGCAAAGGTAATTTAGACAGGAATGTTGCACGGTATCTTTTCTAGCAATGTGAGTAACCTTATTTTGACAAGTTATTGTAACTTAGGTGGCCAGACCTGCAGTACCAAATGCTGGCAATTGTTTCTCTTTATTAATTGATGCTTCAGAATGAAATTCACATGGCAAGTGGCTAGCTAAGGCTTTTGTAATTTGTTTCTCAGTACAAAAAAAGCTCCCTGTTATTTTCTGTATACTGAAATCTCTTGTATTTTCTTTACAAGAAAAATAAATGTCCTTCACAACCACTTCTACTGTACTGCTCTACATCCCTGTGCAACATAAGGTTTGACGTGTTATGCTCCCATTTTCAAGTGTGTGTTTCAATAGTGTTCTCATGAGATTTGTTGCTTGCTTTCCAGTAGTGATGCCCCTTAAAATAACAGGGCTTTGGTATTGCTGCAGGCTTCCTAACATTACAGCCCTGCAAATGTCAAATGGTGTTCCAGTGAAGCCTGCTGGCTCAGTGGTATTTGTTTGCTTATATCTTCCCCCTCAGGCTCTTTTTAGCTTTCTCTTCTTCCCTCTTTCCTCAAGAACCTGATTCTTGGCATATTTCCCAACTGCATTAGTCATGCCAGAAAAAAGAACCACATATCCTCAATTGAGTTGGTTCCACAAGGTGCTTAAGAGCCTTTATGAGGCCAATAGACCATATAGCTTTGATAATTTTGCTAGAAATGCACTGTTTATGGATGAGGAAGCACTAATTGTGTACTTCAAGTACTTTTTTTCTGGGCTTGTAATAGTGATAACTGCAAAGTTTGTTTGGCATAAAAAGAAAAGTTAAGGTTATTGTTTAAATATGTTTAATTCTGTGATCTTTAAAGTAGTTTTGATTCTCCAGAACCTTTGATTTTTAAATGCTAATCTATTTGTACTTAGCTATCAACATACTTGTTGTTTCTTAAGAGAGACCTTAAAGCTTTTATGCCATATCCATATTGCAGTTAATAAGAAAGCTGGAAAACAAAAGAAAAAAAAATCAAACAAAAACCTATTCTCCCAATAATTTTCTACTTGCCATCTATTAGGGAAGAAAAAAAAATAGAAAAAAAATAATTAGAAGTTTGGAGAATAAAAAAACAAACCAAAAAACCCAAACCCAAACTTATTTTTTTTATAAACCTTGTGTTGTATTTTTCCCCTTATTACTCGCTAAATATGTCTGCTTGTGAACTTTATGGTAATGACAGAGAGATGGATAGCTACAGGAAGATGTCTGATTTACAGTCTTACAAACATCTACTGAGCTTCCGTAACATTTATAAATTAGTACAAGTAATTCCACAAGCTTGAAATCTTTTTTCACAGAGCAGTGGTGATCAGTGTGGGAAAGAGGGATGAAGAAAGAGAAGTGGGCCAATGAATATGTGTCCATTTAGGGAGCTACATCTGAAAACTGTATAAAAGGTATTAAGACATTTTTTTTACCCCTTTATATTTGCAAATAATAATAATTTTTTTTTATTATTAAAAATGTGTGTGTGTTGAGATGGTGGAAGTAGGATATAGAAAATCCTATGGGAAAGACAAAAGAATATAGGAATGTTGGAAGTTACAAGAGTCCATCAGAGGTCCTATCAGAGCACCACAGCAATGAACAAAGCTGCTGATGTGAACTAACCACACTAGCAGCAGCCGTTAGGCTCATTGTGTAGAAGCCTTAGAAATGTCAGGGCTGATATTAACTTTTATTTTAAAAAATTCTGCTAGCTGGTTTCCTAGTAAAAGAAACAAACAAAGAAAACACTTTGGAAATACAAGAGAGTCTAAAGCAGTTTTAAAGGTTTCATTTTGGTCTATTTAGGAACCTGCATTCCATGCAAAATCCTCTGCTCTGTGGCCTCATGATATCCACAGAAACACAGAATGTTAGGGGCTGGAAGGGACCTCAGAATATCATCTAATCCAACACCCTCTGCAGAGCAGGATCACACTGGATCATATCCAGGCAGGTTTTGAATACCTCCAGAGAGGGAGACTCCACAATCCTCACTGGGCAGCCTATTCCAGTGTTCTGTCACCCTTGCAGCAAAGAAATTTTTTCTCATGTTTACGTGGAACTTCCTATGTCTCAACTTCCATCCACTGCCCCTTCTCCTGTCATTGGGCATCACCAAGAAGAACCTGGTTCCATCCTCTTGGCATTCACCCTTTACATATTTAGAAACAGTAATGAGATCCTTTCCAAACTAAAGAGACCCAGCTCTCTCAACCTTTCTTCATAAGGAAGACGTTCTATTCCCTTAATCATCCTTGTGGCTCTGTGCTGGACTCTCTGAAGCACTTCTCTGTCCTTCTCAAACTGGGGCAGGGGGCAGAACTGAACACAGTACTCCAGATGCGGCCTCACCAGGGCAAAATAGAGGGGCAGGAGTACCTCTCAACCTACTAATGGCCCCCTTTCTGATACACCCCAGGATGGCATAGGCCTACTTGTCCACAAGAGCACATTGCTGGCTCATGGTCAACCTTCTATCCACTAGGACCCCCAGGTCCTTTTCCCCTTCGCTGCCTTCCAACAGATCAGTTCCCAACCTACATTCATACCTTGGGTTGTTCTTTCCCAGGTGGAAGACTCTAAAGTTGCCCTTGTTGAATTTCATTACATTTTTCTCTGCCAAACTCTCCAGTTTGTCAAAGCCTGCTGAACACCAGCAAAACCCTCTGGTGTGTCAGCCACTCCATGTAGCTTTGTGTCATCAGCAAACTTGCTCTGTGCACTTTGTGGTCTCATCCAGGTTATTGATGAATATATTGAATAAAACTGGTCCCAGTACTGACCCCTGAGGGACTCCACTGGTTACAGGCCTCCAACTAGATTCTGTCCCACTGACCACAACTCTGACTTCTTTCCTTCAATCCACCTCACTATTTGATCATCCAGACCACACTACCTCAGTTTAGCTGCAAGGGTGCTGTGGAAGACAGTGTCAAATGCCTTACCAAAATCAAGATAAACCACATCCACTGCTCTACCATTATCTATCCACCTGGTTATGTTCTCATAAAAGGATATCAATTTGGTCAAACATGACTTCTTCTTGGTGAAACTATGCTGACAGCTCCTAATGACCCTCTTGTCCTTGATATGCCTAAGAACAGTGCTGATAAGCTGCTCCATTACCTTTCCAGGATTGGAGATGAGGCTGACAGGTCTATTGTTACCTGGGTCTTCCTTCTTATCCTTTTTGAAGATTGGGGTGACATTTGCCTTCCTCCAGACTCCAGGCACCTCTCCTGTCCACCATGACTTACTAAAGATGATGGAGAGTGATCTGGCAATGACCTGTGACAGCTCCCTCAGCACCCACGGGTGACTGCCATCAAGACCCATCGATTTATGGATATTCAGTTTACTTAACTGTTCCCTAACCTAACTTTCATCTACCCAGTTCACATAGACCAAGGAAACCTCCTCCTGTATCATGCCTTCCTCTAAGGCTTCAGAGGTCTGGGGCTGTGATGGTTTACAGCGAATCCCTCTCCCAGTAGAGTAAATTCACTACAACTCATAATTTGGAAAGTCGGGGGAAAAAATGTGGAATTCTTTTTATAATAACAGTATAAGGAGAATAAACTACTACAGAATAAAATAATCTTAAAGAGGATGGGAATGGGGTCAAATGGTGGTGAAGCAGCAAAGGAGCAGCCAAAACAAAGTTGGGAGAAGATAGCAGCAGGTGCGGCAGAAGCAGTAGAAGCAGCAAGGGGCAGATACAAGTTGTACTTCCTGACATAAGCTTTTGATGCTCCAATGAAATTATATTAACTTATCCATTGTTGCCATTTTATGGTCTATCCCTGGAATGTTCATCTCTCTACTCAGAGACTTCAATATTCTTCCACTTCTAAGTTTCTCTGTTCCATTTTTTTTTATGTCTGAGCTAGAAATCTAGCTCAAGCAGCCACAATCCACCCCTTTAATATAATTCCCATTGGAGCATCAAGTCATTCTATCTAATTAGGGACAGTATTAGTGTCATGAACGGTAGTTGTCCAGGCTTCAGGCATTTCTCCATTTCCTGGCCATCCATTTCTTCATTTCAGTCTGTCTCAGATACTGGCTAACTCAGAGGTTTCAGGAAACAGTCAAGTGTTTTCTTCACTAAATGGGATGGAGCAGGACTCTTAGCAGTCACAGGGTTCATGTTCATGTACAGTGGGTTCTTCATGGGTTTTATGATCACCATGATTATATGCAAAAGAACTCATAACAACTTATATCTACATTCTTTCATTCCTTTGTGGAATACATCATATTTCACCATTCTTTTGCATAACTTGGTATGTATGACTGGGTCCTTTAGCAGAAACCATCCCTTGGATAGGTGTAGCCTCACCTGAAGGGGAGAATACCCAGTCTTCCCCAACAGATACTTTTCACTAATAACAAGAACTCAATCACCTCCTACCTTTTGTAACAGATCTAAGTGAGCTGGACCTACTCGGTTGACAAAATCTCTACTGTTCACGATCCAGGTAGTTCAGGCTAGATGTTTCTCCAAATTCTTGAAGGTTCCTCCACCCACTGGTTTTAAAGTTGTTTTCGGCAAACCATTATAATGATCAATCTTGCCTGAGGCAGGTGCAGAATAGGGGATATGGTATATCCACTCAGTGCTGTGCTCTTTGGCACATCATGTAAAAGTTTGACAATTTGACTGTATCCAGGGATATGCAGCCTCCAAAATCCTTGTAAGCCTTGTACATTTTATCTGCAATCTAGCAAGTATGTCCAGACATGACTGTATCCATCTTTTTCTTTATTCTTTTTCTTTACTTTCATAGATAATTTTACAGCATTCTATCTCATGTGAATTAATTGCATTCCTTAGGTTTCATATGGAATTTATCACTGCATATGAAAGTACTCATTGTACTTTTACAGTTAGACAATTCTTTGGAGCTTTTCTGTACTTGGGACTCTGTAACAGTTCTTGCCTCTTTCACAGATTTCTACGGTATTGATTAACTTCTTCTGATATATTACCTTGTTTTTTCCCCCTCCTCTTTCTATTGCAGATAAAGTTGTCATTTTTGTGTTTTTATGTTTTCTACATTTTGACATGTAGCAAACTTATCTTAACTTCATTGAGTTAATTTTATTTAATCTTTTTCATCAGAAATGAAATTAATTGGTTGGCTGTACATTGACAAAGGTGTTTTTTTCACCTTTCAGATTTTAAGATGTATAGTATACTGATTGCTACCATAAAGAGGTGTATGCGTGGTCAGTGTTTTCATGTCAAAATTTTATTATGTTGCAATCAAGCTTTATTAATGAAGAACAAATACATCACTGGTAAAAGAGATGTGCTAACTTCTTTATAATTGCATGGATACAGATGGAGAAGGAAAACCATTTTAATAGTAATGAAATATGTCATAAATTTGCTAATAGAACTTTTACTTGTCTAAGGGACTTCGCAATAAATAAATAAACAGCAACAGAAATAGAAACAAAGTAGCAGTACTAGGTTTGGCGCTGTCACTCAGGATCCTGTCTCAGTGTAAACCTAAAACTAAACATGAGTTATGGAATTTTTGAAATTGTGTATATCCCTTTTTGTATGAAAGGATAAATTTTACACAGAGAAAAAGCTAGCACGTGTGATATATGATCCATGACAACACCATAAGTCCAAGTAGCTGCAAATGTCATGCCTCTTGTTATCAATAAAGATGGATGAGGCAGGGAATTAATTAAAAAAATAATTATTTATTTATCCGAGCTCCACCACGCATGTAACTATATATGAAATTATGAAAATTAGGTAGATTCGGTGTTCTGTTATTTACTATATATATAAACAGTTATAAAGCAGTTTGAGAAACAGTATTTGGAAAAGATAAACCCACAAGCAGTGAATATTTCCCACTAACAAGAGGCAGACATTTCCTGGAGACTCTAGGAACTATTCCAATTTACACACAAGGTGACGATAACTGTGAGGATTCCTCTTACCATCTCCTTTTCTCAGAGAAGCTTTCAAGAACTGCTGCTTAGAGTCCACGTGTGGTGCAAAAGCCAGATGAAAGAAAGGGCGAGTGCTTGCAGCTCACTCCTTTTAATATCTGCTGACTAATCCCTGTCCTAATGTCACTAAAAAGTGGGAAACTCAGCTCATAGCATCCTGGACTTGCCTCAGCACTGGGTTCTGGCACTTGGCTTGGGGAAAAGTCCAGGGTGGGGATGGGAGTGCAGATGCCTTTCCCTCCTCCTTTCCAGTGCTTTTCTCTTTTCCCAATCCCAATTTAGGGTGGGAATGGGGTGCGGGGCGGGGGGAAGAAGAAGGATTTGGGGCATACTACCACACCTCTAAAAATAATACAGAGAACAAAGAAGTCTCAAATGATGAAAAAACAGGTGTGCCTTCCAGAGTGGACAAGTGCTCAAATGCATCTCTAGTACTGAGCTACTGCCACACAGAACAAATTCGAACTGCTCAGAGGCTGCCTTATCCACACTGAACTGACAATTGCTACCAGTACAGCTACGCAGTATGGCAAGGCATCATTCCACTGTGTTCTGCTCTGTCTGGAAGTCAAAGCACACCAGTCCTCTCTGAATGCAAAAAACATTCACTCAAAAGTGAAGGTGTCATAATGTAACATAAGTTAGAAATGCCTGTGTCCAAACACTACTTCAATGAGTATGGCAAATGTTTATAAGTCAATAGGCAAATAACTGAAGGAAGTATTTCTTTTCAAAGATAGCTGATTTTCCTGCCAGAACATCTGCTGCATACACAGAAGAGCTAGTCTTCTGGTAAATAGTTCCAAATATAATTAAAAATAAAAATAAACAAACAAAAACTTATTGCTTTTGACATCCTTGATCAGATTAAAGTCTTTTATTTTTTTGCAATAAAAAAGATAACCAGATTAAAGTCTATTTTGGCAATATTCCTTACAGGCTGCCTGTCCTTGTTTCCACTCCCTGTAGGCTTTCATTTTGTGTTTAAGTTTGACCAGGAGCTCCTTCTTCATCCATACACACTTCCTGGCATTTTTGCTTAACTTGCGATGGACTGTTTCTGAGCATTGAGGAACCAGCTACTTGTTCTTTTTAGATCAATGGAAGTCAATCACCATAATGTCCCCTTTGCCTGTCTTCACTTTATTCCTGACCGTAAGCATCGTGTTGGCTTCTTGTCCATCCTCAGGCAGAATTCTCTGGGCTCCATCTGCTCTTTATCTTCTNCTACTGGCTCATGTTTAGGTGGGTGTCAATCAGCACCCCTGGATGCCTTTCTGTTTGGCTGCTCTCCAGCCACTCTGACCCTGGCCTGTAGCTCTGCATGGGGTTGTTGTGGCCAAAGTGCAGCACCCGGCACTTGGATTTGTTGAAAGCCATCCCATTGGACTCTGCCCTAAAGACCTTGTATGCCTTAAACAAAACACTCCAGTCATGGAAATCATGCGTTCCCGAGGTTTTTTGGAAGTTTTTGGCAGGGGCTTGATACTGGTGCCCTACTGCCCCTTAACATGTCTGACTATATCCCATGGGCCTTGTTTACAACCTTAGAAAACTTCCCAGAAACAGTTCACTACCTCACCTCTGCAGAGCATGTCCTGTTTCAGCTGTTGCTTGGTTGCTTGAGACAAGATGGTAAAAAGTTTTATCAGTCTTTCACATTCTATGATCAGTAATAAAGAAGCAAACACTTAGAAACCAGAAGATCACTTTTTCTAGGACAAAGACCTTACTGTATTGGAATAGATGGCTGGAAATTTATTTAGTTCTGAGACCTGAGAAGTGAATTCCAGCGTCGCTCCTCCTCAGTACTCAGACATAGAGCATATGTCACAACACACAACACTCACAGGGCCCTACAATGAATGTCCTATGCATATATTGTGCACAATGCAAATTAATTTAAAGTGTACAGTAAATCATTAAATTAGAGACTTGGAATGTAAAGACCTTTGTGCTGGTTTGAGGCTAATTGGAATATTTTAGTAAGAGAAATTAGATCATTGGCTGTGAAAAGAAAAGAATAGTGATGTCTGTGTCAGCCATTTATTCTGCTGAGAGATATAAAACCAAGAAATGTAAACAAAAGTCAGTCAATCTCTGGCTGCTGCAGCTGCATTAACCATCTCTTCCTGGACCTGAGTAACTCAAACTAATCAATCTTCTTCTAACTTCTTATCTGGCTTCCCGCATTATCACTCCTTGCACATAAGAGATTCTGAGATAAGGGAGGAGGGGTGGAAAGAAAAAGGGGGGTTGGTTAGAAAACCCTCATGGCTGATTCTGCTGTTTGGGAGGGGTTCTATATCAGGGCACTCTAGGAGCCTCCCGGATTGCGTACAACTTTTCCAACAGATGTTGGGGTGATTAAAATCCCCCAGAGGCATGAGAGCCTGTGGTTTTGATGTCTCCTTCAGCAGCAGTAAGAAGACATCATCAATAGGCTCTGCTTGATTAGGCAGCCTGTAGTAGACTCCTGATCTCTAATACCTGCCCATAAGCTTTTGACTTGCTCTCAGCTATTCTTTAGCAACAACTCTTCACACTCAATTGGCTTCATCACTTTCTTAGCAGAGCTCCCCTTGATTCCTTTGAAGAATTTCATGGGAGTTTCCTTGTTGGCTTCTACTGCCTCAGGAGCTCCCAGTGAGTCTACTCTCTGTCACAGGCATGCCTGATTTCTTCCCCTTCCCACTTCTCACCCAGTTGAAAATGAGTCCCACTAGTTCCTGGATAAAGATCCTCCTTCCCCTTTGAGAAAGGTGGCTTCCATCTAGTGCCAGCATGTCTGGTGCCTTGTGGCCTAACACATTGTGAAAGAAACCAAAACTTTTATGCTGGCACCAGCCAGTATTAATGGAATTGATTTGCCTGTTCCTTCCAGTGCCTCTGCCCACCACTGAAAAGAGTGAGGAAAAGGTAACCTGTGCCCCAGATTCCCTCACATCCTAGGGCCCTAAATTCTCTTTTAATTGGCCCTGGGCTATATATTATGGATTATTCATTACCCACATGAAAGAATGATAGTGGGTAGTAGTCTGAGGGCCTCATTAGGCTTGGAAGTTTCCTAGTGCTATCTTTAATCCAGAGTCTTGGGAGACAACAAACTTCCCTATGAGAAAGAGCTGCCTGACATATCACACCCTCTGTTCCTTTCAGACGACAGTCACCTACGACTGACTCTTCTTCTTTGTGGAGGTGGTGGTACTACTAGGGGGGTAGTTCTTTTTGATATTTGTGACTCTTCTATCCTTCATGTGGATGAATCAACACATGCAGTGTCCTTTGACTGATCCTTCACATGTAGAGCCTCATACCAGTTGCAGTTTAAAAGATAGACTAGTTGCTTAGGTGCAACAGAAATTGGGGAAAGAAACCAGGTAATTTCAGATGAAGCAGACAGCAAGAAGATAAAGTGGATAGAAAGAAAATATGCCAATATTATGGTTGAATTGTGGTACTAGCTTGTTACTAATTGTCTGTGTTTTGAAGCATTAAACAATTTTAAATAAACATCTACAGGAAGCTGAAACAACAAAACCAGAATGAGTATAAACTCCTATATTTCAGGACATTAAACAGGAAATTTCCTGAGATGCGATAAATTCAAATGTGACATCTGCTTTATGCTTGCACATTCATTTAACTCTTGTTGCTTGCAGTATGAGAAGTAATAAACCATATTCATGGGGCCTGTAAATGAGGCGATGTTACTATGAGATGATGTAACTAAATTTTTTTTCTGGGTTATTTTTAAACTTTTATTTTATAAGTGCTTCTCCTTTTGTAGATTTACAAATTTACAAAAGTTCAGTTAACAAAACAGAGCTCCACTGCACCACTACAAAAATGATGGCACATCTCTCCTATGAGGAAATATCTGAAGGCCTTTCTAGGGAGATCTTGTGCTGCTTAAAGGAGCTTATGAGAAACATAGGGACAATCTTTTTAGCAGGATCTGTTACAAGACATGTAATGATTTCAAACTAAAAGAGGTCATATTTAGACCAGCTGCAAGAAAGAAATCTTCTACAATGTGGATAGTGAAACACTGGAACAGGTTGTCCAGAGAGGTGGTAGATATTACATCCCTGGAAAAATTCAAGGTCAAGTTGGATGGGGCTCTGAGCAGCATGTTCCAGGTAAAGAGGTCTCTGTTCATTGCAAAGGGTTTGATCTAAATGCTCTTAAAAGTCCCTTCCAACCCAAACTCTTCTATGATTCTCTGAATCTATGATGCTCTTATTTCATTGTAAAAGTTCAAAGTATTAGTAAAAATCTCTGATGAGTCAACTTCCTAGAAAATCATTTAAAAATGCCTAGATGCAGAGGCAAACATAACTGAACTACAAATATATACTACAAGACTCCCCTTTCCCCTCATCCAAACAAAAACAACCAATGAAACACTCCAGAAATTGTTGGCTGCTGTAAATTTGCTGGAATGCATTTTATTGTCTTTAATATTTATTTTACTAATTCGTAAACATATAAGGAATTTTTGGTATGTGTGATATAGGATTACCTTTAGTTTCTTTGGTTTTTTCCGTAAAATGGAATTAGCAAAACTTTCCAATATTAACTATGAAGAGAAGAGATACTTCGCACTGCTGGTAATAACCATATTTACTACAGATATCAATTCATTTCTGAAAAGCATACCACAAAGCAATTACATACTTTCGCTTTTGTATTTACCTGACAGGGAGGCATAAAATCTTTTACCTTGATTCATGATTGTATGCTACTTTGTTGTGTGATCATCTCCATAATGTGGACAACTTAAACTTGGATATTCCCAGGATTCGGTGGTGTGGTAGACATCGTATTCTGACCTTCTGGAAAAGTGGGGTTTTCCCCTCCATTTTTCAGATAAGTGCTAACATAGAAGTGAACACTGGGTTCACTGAACACAAGTACTCTACCATCATTCTATAAAGTACTGTGGAGTCGCATTTTTTACATATAAGTAAAGGATTATGAATGAACAGAAAACATTAACTAATTCTGAACAATTACTGGATCAGAAAAGGTTCAAGTAGTCTGCCTGAAAAGATCACTTTTTTGCTCTGAAGATATTTTTCATATCTTTAATATTTTTAATATTGTATTCCCCATAGTCTCTAGGGTGGAGGTAATTGTAAAGAACTAAAAAATACTTTGCTTCATAGAATCAGCTACCTGGGTGACTAATGAAGATCAGGTGTTGTACTGGATTAACACAGCCTGCTCCCACAAGCCCCTCTTCCCCTGTACAGATTAGAAGGAAAATAACACCAAAAAACACCCTTGTTTTGAGATATATAGTTTACTGAGATGGCATGCTATACAGTTACCTTACCAAAAGCAGAAGCAACAGCAGAAACCGTCAATAAAAGAGTTCAGTTGTGGTCAGCAGTGAGAGTCTAATACATCAAAAAAAATCACAGTGCATTAAAAGGTAGCAAATGTAAGGGTTTCAATTGCTGATACTCACAGCAATAAAGACCTGTATAATAATATTACTTCAGATACTAATGTCAAGGTGAAGTTTTATCTTAGCTAATCAGGTATAGCAGTTTGAGTAAATTATTCTTTTACCTACCTTCAAGCAGATCAATACTCCCACCCAATTTGGTGTCCTCTGCAAACTCATTTTGGAAGCACTCAATCCCCTTGTCCAGATCATTGACAAAGATATTAAACAAGACTGATCTAAATATTGAGCGCGGGGAACACCACTTGTGACTGGTCACCAACTCAGTTTAACTCTGCTCACCATCACCCTTTGGGCCTGGCCATCCAACCAGGTTTTCACTCAGAGAAGCATCCACTCATCCAAGCCATGAGCAACCAGTTTCTCTAAGCGTATGCTGTGGCAGATAGTGTAATTTGATGTCCTCATTAAGAAGTTTTAGAACAACTGTGTTATGATTGAATATACGTTACTCAGAGTTGCATACATACACAATTACTATATAAAGTAGAACAAAAAATGAGATTTTGTTTATAGCCCAGAAATGTTCAATAGAACTAGATTTAATTATTCAGTACCTTTGTGTTTCAACACATCAGTGTTGAAGTTGTTTGTAGAGGTGGTGGGTTGAGTAATTATCCTTTTCAAGATTTTTAGCAGCAAAATGATTATTCAGGTCACCATTAATTTGCATTCCAAATACTACGTGTTTTCATTTGAAACTTTCAACTGCTAATAAATTATTATTACCCTGTGACTTGGCACTGAGTAAGATTTGCTGCTAAGCAAGTATTGCCAGAGTTTACAGCCAGGTTCTACAGGAAGAGGTAATGAAAATATTCAATTTCCATTTCTTGTGTTCTACAGGGCTGGGGATTTTTTTGAACATTTTGTCTTATTTAGGGTTTTTTTGTTTTGTTTTTTTTCCCAATTCCTGTTTATGATAATATACTTTTTCAAATACAGGATCATAACAAATAATGGTTTAAAAAAACCTCCAAAATCAAGAAAGACTGGCTCATTTCCAACAACTTTATCATAAAATCCCAGTAATATTTTTGTCAACTTCCATCTTTAATGAGATAAACTGTTATATCTTGTTTCTTCTTCCCTTTCCCCTTAATATTTATTTTACAGTCTTCCTGTTTCCATAAAAAAAAAAACACACACAAGAAAAAAAACCCACCAAAAACCCCCACCAAACAAAACCCTAAAACAAAGAAACCGATTTCTACCACCAATATCAATCTTACTTGATATGCAATGTTATCAGAGGTGTAATTTCAGTTACTTATTGCAAAAATTAATTTTAAAAAATGCATAAAATAAAAACAAGTCCACAGTAGTCTTATTACATGAGCAAGGGTTGAAGTATGTGTCTTAAAGAGCCTTTCCTCATGGAAGCATATATCCATAATTTTCAAGAAAATTCTAAAAAATTTTTTTTAATTCTATACAGTAATGTAATTATAATGAAAACATCAAATCCCCTCTTTTTTACAGCTTTTACAATTTATTGAAGTGAAAAAAAACCACTGCCTTCCACCATGTTCATCTTGAAGACACATCAGATGTTGGGGATTTTTTTTATTGGTTAATTTTTTTTTTTTTTCTGTTGCAAACATGATTTTCATTTCTAAATTTGAGCTTTAAACAAAAGCAAACACAAAAATACACTGCTCAGTCATTCTCTTCTCTGTCATTTTTACATTCTTCCTTACTTTCATCTTCAGATCCATTGAGCCCTTTGAGGGGAGATGTCGTTGATCTCTACAAATACCTGAAAAGAAATTGTAGTGAGATGCATGTTGGTCTCTTTTCCCTAGTGTCAAGTGACAGAACAAGAGAAAATGGCCTCAAGTTGTACAAGGAGAGAATAGGTAGAATAGATAGATGCAATATTAGGAAAAATTTCTTTACTGAAAGGTGGTCAGACACTGGAATAGGCTCTCCAGGGAGCTAGTGGATTCACTGTGCCTGGACATGTTAAAAAATATTAATTGCTATGTTGGTGGTGTTTTGACGGTTAGACTAAATGATGTTAGAGGTCTTTTTCAACCAAGAATTCTATAATTCTGTGTTTCTAAGAAAACTGGGGCCTAATTCATTCCACAAAGGTCATAAAAGACTGAAAGTCTATTCACAAGGAATCTGACACAGAAATTCACAAAAACTCAGATTTCTGTATTTGGCACAAATAAATAAAATGCAGTGATTACTTGTAAAATCAGCATTCATTTGAAGTATCCATTCTATATATGGTCTTGCTGACGATGAAAGACATACTATAGTCTTCATATCACCATCCCAGTAGAAAATTGGTAAAGAGGGAGATGAAATATATATTCTTTTTAATAGTAACTTTCTTGTTAATTTATAAGTCTGTACAAATTCACCTAGCATTCAAGATGTACCTTCACTTGCCCAGTAATAGATCATTACTTCCCCTTGTTTGAACACTTGAATTTTAGAAATGAATTCTGTGTGCATGATGTGGGNCTTGGTTTTATCTGTGTCAGCAAACCTATGAGTGAAGTAGACATCACCATTGTTTCCTTTTCACAGCCTATAATATAATTTTCTCTATTAAAATATTCCAATTAGCCTTAAACCAGCACAGTGCAGTATTGAAATTTCTTAGAATATATTAAAGCAAAAAACTGTAATGATGCTTTGTTCCATGTATTCCTCCAGTCACTGATGCTATGTATGTTAAGTAGTGAGAACAGACAAAAAATAAGCATTCAGTATCTTGATAGATAAGTTCACATATAACAAATACAATATTTGTCCTGAAATATTACGTTTATTATACAAATAATGAATACCAGAAAGTACCTACAAGCAGTTTTTGAAATATCAGATATTAGGAGCAAGAACATTTTATCTGTAAGCACTGCAGTATCTTTATTACCATTTGAAGTAGTTTCCTAAAAAAAAAATAATTGGATGATTTCTATGCTACTACAGATTTGTCTTTGTATATGAGTATTTCTTTCATTACTGATGGAGAGTGATTTTGTTTGATTACTTTCTCTGCACCTGATAAGAATTCTGTAAAATTAATTTTTTATTTTTACAATAGGTGATAAAGTAAAATTGCATTTTGCTGCTATGGTAACATTATTTTATAAAAGTGTTCCATTTTAGTTATTTTCCTAAATTTACTCACAATACTGGAGGAAGAGAAAGGAGGAAAATTGACATCAGAATGAAAAATGGAGGATAATTTTAAAATACATCCAAAATATTAAAAATTATGAATAGATTCTTTTAAGTATTCACTCAGGAAAGAGAGGAAAAAAAAACAAACAAAAAAACCCCATGCAAAGTTCAATAGTAAGAATTTAGTTGTATTAAATTTACAATAAAAATGACAAAGAAAGTCCTAGTTAGATATAAATGTAATTTAGATATTTAGTCATCAAAACAAAAGAATGAAAGATAAATTTAAAAGAATAGAAAAAAATAAAACAAATTGTCAAACAAACAAAAAAGCACCACACCATATTTGAAAGGTATCATAGAAACTTAAAAAAAATGCCAAGAGATGCTGTTTTGATTTCCTGCATGTTATACTGGTTTAGTTGCAAGTTCTGACCAAAGAATATCATAGAATAAGATCAGCTGATAAAAATATTATTTCCTAGGTCCTTTTCTCTTCAGTTTAATGACATGCAATGTGACTTACAGTTTGCAAAGGTATTTGATCTTGGGGTTTTTTCTGTGTTTTTTGTTGGTTTGGTTTGGGCTTTGGGTTTTTTAGGTTGTTTGGGGTTTTTTCCTTCTTTTTTTCAGTTTGTCTTTGCATTTTTTTGGTGGAGTTTTGTTTTGTTTTGGCTTTGATTTGCATTTCTTTGGAAACAAAATTTTTTTTGCAGTGGCAAAAAAACTGAATGTTCTGTCGTTAAAACCACATCAACTTGCCCAGTCTGGTTGTGTAAAACCTGTAAGTTTCAAGAGCTTTCTGTATAAAACCACTCCTAGAAACATTGATATATCTGAGATCTTGACAACCATAACACCAATAGATTATGACTTTTTTGCACTCTGTAGTGGAGACAGTCATCTTCTTGACATAAAGGGAGGAGGATAGCCATAGTTTACAATGTTGGGAGGAGGAAGAAAGAAAAGTATTGTTACTGCTTATTTTATGGCATCCAAATGTTCTTTTTTTTTTTTTTTTTTGCATTCCTTCCTTCTATGACTTGATTACATGTAGGCTATTTTTAAGCAAAGAAACAGTAATTACAAAGTTTCCAAATGTGGACTATTAATGATATCTGTGGAGAAAATGTTTCCTTCCATTGTGCAAAAAAAATGTTGGTTGTAAAACCAAGTAGATGTTGGATTTACGAGGGTAATGGTGAAATCATAGAAAATCACATAGTTCCGATTAAATCAAATGTACTTCCAAGAGCTTGAAGAAACAAGCAGCAAAAAAAAACCCAACCAACAGAAAAACCCAAACCATACCAAACCAAAAAACAACCAACCAACGAACTAACAAACACTCTCTCACCCAGAACTTTAAAAAGCATTCTAAAAAATATTATTTTGGTGTTATACATCACTGCTGAACTGAAATGTCATGTTTTGTTTCAGATTGGAAGGTATGACAACATTATCCTTTTCCCATTTTTCTCTTGTTAAATTATTTCTTCCATAAAGAAAATGCAAATTTGAACTTAAAAGCTTTATCTGAGTATCACTGTCTCAAAATTTCTGGAACATTTCCTTTAACAAAAGTGTAGAGACATTTGTACTATTTTAAATTTAATTGCTATTTCAGTCAAATCGAGTCAACATTAAAAACAAACACACAACTTTCTGTCCCTCCTAAAACACATTTTCCCATATTTACTAAAACCAAAACCCAAATAAATAAGCAAATGCTCAGATCTAAGTAATAATACATTCCACTACCAAAACCTCTATATCACTTCCAGATGCATACAACATTGATCTGTATTCTAGATTCTCAGAACAGTGGCATTAGGGAACTGCATATAATATTTGGAGCGTACACTACTTCAGGGCATGAACGTTCTAAAAATAGAAGCTGACACTATTGTAGTGTGCTTAAATGTGATTGACAAGAACATCGAAGTCATAAAGAATGAGAAAAACTTGCTGTGACACTAGAGCAAGCTGCTTAAACAATAATGAAGAAGGAAGAGAAGGTTGTGTTTGTCTTCTGGGATTTTTTTCCCCCCATGCATTCCAAAAGCAAAACTGTGAAATTGTAAAGTTATTAGCCACACTCTTTTTGTTTGCTTTTTTGGTTGGGTTTTTTTTGTTTGTTTGTTTCCTTAAAAAAAAACAAAACCAAAAAACAGATATTACATTTGACTGAGACTACATTTGAGAAAAATATATTTCTTTCTTGATTTAATAAAATATATCTCTGACGATCACCAGGAGCACCTGCTTTGGAACCAGCTTGGCCAGCAGCAGAGCAGATTTTGGTGTTCAGGGGGTTTATTGAGTTTTTCCTTTGTAAAGAAAATGTTGGAGGAGTAGTGAGACCCACCAGGAGATGGCAACTCTCACAGGAGAGGCTGATGAAGTGCGGGCATTGCCAAAACAACAACAACCACAGCCAGATCTCAGTAAGAAGCCTCCAGGGAGCCAGCACTGAACTGGCAAAGAGAATGTGGCACATCAACCAGAGTAGTTTGTGAAACAGTTCACACAAAAGGTCACACAGGGAGGGTGATGCAGCTTGATCAGCTCAACCAGACAGTGATGATATCCACCCAGGAGGCGGCCATGGCATCCCTGTGTCCTGCACCCAAAAAGTCTGATGCAGCTTCACAGACAGAGATCTGGTGGAAACACACTGCTACCCAGGTCTTGGGCTGTAAGGAGTGCCTCACTCTTGTGCCAATGTCAGGTGGGAGCAGAAAGTATTTCTGTTGGAGGTGTGGCCAGGCAGAGTAGATCCTCCGCTTAGTGATGGAGTTCTGGAAGGAGATAAGTAGCTTGAAGATCATCAGGTAATGTGTGTGAGAGAGATTCTTGGAGTCATGTCCTATTTTCCCTGAAACAAACCGAACAGGCAGACAGTTCATGACATGGAGAACTCTCTATCCTCATTCCTCTTGACTGAATGTGAAGACTTAGAGGATGGGAGCGATGACAACAAATTCTCACCCAGCACATCATGACTCACAGGTATTTCTCTCCTATAACTACTTCACCTTCTCAGGAGCCTTTGCAAAATATGTAGAATGCTTTGAAAGAGGAAGTGGACAATGACAAGGGTGATGGTTCACTCAACTTAAAGGTGTTGAGGTTTAGTCAGGCCACACCTCAAAACCACTTCAGTAAAGAATGAAAGGCAGGTCATTGTCATAGCTAACTAATTTCTGAAAAGAGTGGAAGGACCAATATGCAGACCACACTCATTTCTTAGAGAAGTCTGCCAGCTCCCTGGGATCTGGATTAATGATGTAAGGAGAAAATGTCCTTGCCTAGTACAGCTGTCAAATTACTATCCACTATTGATCTTTCAGGCAGACAGAGATGAAGACATCCAAAGATAATGAAGAGAGACTTCAGGGCTTTGGAATGACTGATTAAGGGATCAGGAGCACAAGTAGTGTTCTCCTCTGTCCCTCCAGTTGCAGGAAGCAATAATAGAATGAACAGAAGAATACAACAGATCAACCCCTGGTTTCAAACTTAGGATCACCAGCAAGACTTTGGGTTCTTTAATCATTGGTTGATTTACAGGAAACCAGGCCTGCTGGCAACAGTCTCCAAGAGGGAAAATGAAGCTAGCACAAGAGCTAGCATGGCCCATGGAAAGAGTTTTAAACTAGATTTGAAGGGAGGAGAACACAAAATTCAGCTTGCTAGGAATAAGGCTGGAGGCAGTACAACAGTATCTGAGGGATAGCGTGCTAGTGGGGTTATTTAGTCTGCTGTTTCAATGAACATGAGCAATGGAGACAACAAGGAGGCAGCAGTTATTGATGGGTTAGTAAGCATGGAAGTACTTGAGAACTGTCAGGTAGAAATTGAGATTTCTCCCTTCAAAAAGGTTGCAGGACCATTAAATTAACTGAAGTGCATTTACACTAATACCCACAGCATGCGTAACACGCGAGAGAAGTTGGAAGACATTGTACAAGAGAAGAACTATTATATAATTTCCATCACAGAGATGTGGTACTGTGTCTCATGTGACTGGAGTGCTGCAATTAGTGGCTACAAACTCTTCAGAAGGGATAGACAAGGAAGGAGAGTCAGTGACATGGCCCTATATGTTAATGGAATGTTTTGTCTTGAGGTTAGTCACAGAGACGGTAGAGTTGAGTCTTCATGGGTAAGAATCAGGTGAAAGCCAACAAGGAATATATCATGCTGGGTGTCTACATCACTCAACCAGGATTAAGAGACAGATGAAATATTCTTGAGGCATGTAGGAGAGGTCTCACAATCACTTGCTCTTGTTCTTGTGGAGGAATTCAACTTCTGTAGTATGTGCTGGAAATACAACACAGCAGAAAGGCAATAGTATGAGACATTGCTTGAATGTATGAAGGATAGCTTTCTGACACAGCTGATGAAGGAGCTGGTTAGAGAAGGTGCTCTGCTGGACCTGCTGTTTGTGAACAGAGAAGGACTTGTGAGTAATGTCATAGCTGGACACCGCAATCATGAAACAATAGTTTTCAATTTTTGAAGAAGAGAGAGCTGAGTGAATCTGCTACCTTACACTTCAGATACCAGATTTTGGCTTCTTGGGAAGACTGATTGATCAAGTTTCTTGGTAGGCAATCCTGAACGATCAAGGAGTCCAAGAAAACTGGGCATTGTTTAAAAAGTAAGTCTCAAAGACACAGGAATGGGCCATCCCCACGTGTTGAAAGATCAGCTGGCAGTGAAGATAACCACCCTGACATAATAAAGATACTCAGTTGCACTTTAGGGAGAAAAATAGGGTTTATGGTCATTGGAAGAGGGGCAGGCCACTGAGGAGGACTACAAAGCTCTCATGAGATTGTGCAGAGAGAAAATTAGCAGGACCAAAGCCAAAATTAATTTGACTTCAGATGTTAAAGATGAGAAGAAATGCTTCTAGAAATATATTAGCAGCAAAAGGAGGACTAGGGGAAATCTCTATCATTTTTCCCATGCAAAGGGAAACATTGTGACAAAGGATGAGGAAATGCCTGAGGTACAGAATGTCTTCTTTGCCTTGGTCTTTAGTAGTAAGACCAGTTGTTCATTGGATACCCAGACCCACTAGCTGGAAGATAAGGATGGGGAATGGAGCCACCATAATTCAAAAGGTGATGGTTAATAACATGCTGCAGCACTTAGTGTCCTGGAAGGGCATAAATCCTGCCAGGTTGGTTTAAACCCTCGCTCATCCTTCTTCTGTTCAGGGTCTGGAAGTTGAAGTAGATTGAGCCAAACAAAGCCTTGGGGCTAGGAGCTTAGCACCATGTGTCAGGTGTCTGGTGCAGCCCCTCAGCGTGCCTGCGTGGTTGCACGAGGCATGAAGCTTTGAATGCATTGGGCAGAACAAGAATGTTAAATGCCTATTGGCCAGGTTAACTTTCAAATTGGTCTATTTAAGGGGGGTTGATTTAGAAGCTGCTACCTTTCTACACAGTAGCTTTTTCTATGCAAGCTGTCTACAGAGATCATCTCTCTGCAGCACCCTTTAGTGGCTCATTAAGACTGGGAATCGCCGTGGCCACGTGTTTGCAGCTTACACTGGCTCAGCAGCAACTCGTCTGCAGCAACTCTCTCTCCCCCCCTCTGCTTGGAATATTTTGTATTTTAGCGTGGGATCATAATTGTGAGNCGTGGGATCATAATTGTGAGTTTTGGAAGTGTTTTTATACAGGAAACTTACTCAGGGATCCAAGGCATCGTGAGCACCATGTGCTAGGGTTAATATTAAGCCTTTGCAGCACAGTTAGA
>WBNM01000148.1:24581-43405 GCA_013399055.1 Ramphastos sulfuratus | reverse complement strand
TTCCAACCATATGATTCTATGATAAATCCCATCAGTGTGCTTGGAGAGTGTTTTGTGCTTCAAACCAAAGCACAGAGTGAGTATAAGCAGTATGCCATTCAAAGTATGCTTGTGCCTTGAACTCAGCAGGACACCCTGAAGTACCATGAAGATGTGCTAGACTTCATAAATAATCTACGAAGTAAGGGTAGGCAAATCTGCTAAAATCAAGGATTTTAAAGTACTGGTTCAATTCAGCAGTTCTTATTGAAGAACAAAATCATACCTTTCTGGGTAGATTTATGAATTATAACTACTGGATTGCTATGTTGCATCAATATGATCCTGAAACAGCATCAATCATTTTGTCCCATGAATCAGTTGATTGGCGCAAAGTACTCAGAAGACTTTGAAGGCAATACAGGAATATGAAGTCTTTAAGTACATATTATTGGCAGTAATAATATTTTGAAATTTTAAAGACCAGAGAAACAATCCCCACAAAGAAGCCAACAACAATGCAAATGAGTTAACTTTTGAAGAAAAAATTCAAGTATAGACAAGTAAGAAACCTCTTGGGTAGTGGTATATCAAAATTACTTAAAATTTTCATATGATACTGTTGTAAGAATGTGGATTTTGGCTATGGTAGGAGGAAAAAAAAGAATGAAGTATTTAAAAATACATCCTTATTTTAAATGTCAGTGTGTTTCTTAACACTTTAGTGATTATCATATGTTATGTATTACTTTTGATATTTGCTACTTTTATTATATTCCTAGAAAAGGTAAATGTATTTTTTTTTTTTAATATGTATTGGGGAGAAGAAGTAGGGCCAAATGTTATCCTTGACAGGCATAAGGATTGATGGGATTTTGGTCCACACTTTGCATTTTTAAACTGTTCAAATTTTGCACTTGTACCTCCTGAGTGTGAATGAAAAATCGCTGTTTGCCTGTTCTGCACTCTTGGATGAAAACCCTCACTTTTTACTTACAAATTTTGGACTATAACAACGTTGTTTCTGTTTTTAAAAACAGTAACTGGTCCCCTTGTAAATAATTCTAGTGAATCAGTTCACTAGAAAAGAGCGAGCTTCAAATTTTTATTTTGTGCTACCATAATATTTTTGAGTTCTAACCGAAAAATCTCATTTGATAAATTTTTACACTTGGACTATATAAACTCTGTTTACAGATTTTTATTTATTTATTTATTTAAAAAAAATTTTTTGGACACAACTGGAAGTAGGAAAACGTAAGCCTCTGAACTTCAGAGGGTGATTAGGGACAAAATCCCTAGTATGTGCAGAGTGAATAATATGGATGCATAAACTTAAAGAGCAAACAAATACATTGACAGGATACGATGAGCACTAAACTTAAAGAGGGACCATGAAATTAGAGCAAAAGAAAAGCCACCAATAATTATTTATGACACATTTGATGAAACTTATGAAAGCAGCATTACATTAGAAAAAAAATTTACCATTGCAATAGGAAAAAAAATTGGTCTGAGACTTAAGTTTTTTGATTGAAATAGAAATAAACAAAATAGTAAATTTAGTTAATATGACAGACAAAATTGGTAAAACCAATACTTATATAAAGTATATGTAAATACAGGGAGTGAAACTGTCAAGGCAGGTAACGCTTTAAAAGGACATTTGGAAAAAGAATGAGAAAATCTGTTTATACTGGAGTGTAGATTAAAAGGGCTGCAGGCATACATTAATTGTGTGGAGATGGTATGGAGTAATAAGATTATTCAGGACAGGCTTTAAACAACGTGAGGTTTTTGTTATTCCTTTCAAGTGTGCAGTACTTCACATGATCGGAAATGATTGTTGATGTACAATAAAATACAGCAGTTGACAAGATAATTCCTGTATTGATGTGGGGTTTTTTACTATCAAAAGCAATCAGAAATGTGTTTGAAGTATTGGAAAAAGGGAAGTAAACCCTTGTGAACATGGATAAAAATAGTTAGCTTATGCTGCTGTTTTTGTTTTGATAATTAAACATATTTCATACCTCTTTAAATTTTTAGTGCATGTTGGCTGTCATTTTAATGTATGTGTGCAGGGCAATATGTGCAGGATTTTTTTTTTTTTTTTGCAGGCTCAGGTCAGCTGCACATTTTGTTATTTTACTTTTTCCTTCCCTCCACTTCCCTTAAGTCAGGAACCATAGCTTCCTGTAATGTGGCTTTCAGATATTCTCTAAGGAAATTGAATTTCTAGATTAAAAAGCTGCCCATCTTAACTTCAAGAGCTCGTCTTTCTTCATCAAAACATATTTATGAAACTTCATAGCTTAGGAAAATTCTAATCAGCCTTATGAAAGTTCTTTCTCTTTAAACGTGGTAGGAAGGCTGGAGGAATTTGAAGATAAAGGCACATTGTTGAGGTTTAAAAAACTGTCTTGAAGGTTCATAATCACACCATAGGATTTAGGAATTTAAATTCCTTTTATTATAGAATCAAAACTACCCCTAAGCATGTGAAATACTTTGCCTAGTTTACAGACTTAACATTCCAAAGCAATGGCCAAGAGCTCCACTTTTATTTTGAGCTTATGGAACTACTAGGAGTTTGATATCCTTCTCTGGGGGACAGAGTGAATGCTGTAAAGTCCCAAGTCCATTTGGAAATTTGATATATGTTTTTTGTTTTTGTTTTTGTTTTGTTTTGTTTTTTTTAATGGTGCTGCATGTTAGAAAGCAAGATATGGAATTTTCACTTTAAGTGATAATTCATTTGTGAATGAATGAGCCTAGTGATGTGTCTAGCTGATTTTTGCCACTGATTGCTTCTGAGACTGTGCAGCTACAGAATTATGCAATATAAACTATGCAGCTAGAAATCGTATCCTCTTATGAATGTTATATGCCTCGGGCTAATGCAGCTTATAAAAATCTTGTTGCAGGCTTAAAGAAATATAAATGAAATAATATCACAGGCACTGTATAAGCTTGTTGATGCAGATGATGTCATTTAAGTTATATTCAAGCTAAAGAAGAACTCTGATAATCTTATTCTTGCATGCCTCTTAAAGCCCACAATAATTATGTATGTGTGTGCATGTGTATATATATACGTGTGTGTAATTATGTAATAAATTACTACTTAGAATGTGTAACTGCTGACATGTCACTGGTTAGCTGATGATTTATAGGTGGGGGTGAGATGATCCAGATTGTAGACCAGAGACCTTTTTATAGTTCTGGTATGTAATTTGAATAAAATTACAACCATAGGTGCTTTAGAAGAAGGGCAATTGAGTAGTTAAAATGGAGCACTTCCTGGTAGGTTACTACTCTTTTCTTCATTGGAGTAAATGAGACAATCATTAAAATGTCTGTCTCTTGGGCATTTTTGAAGAGAATATTGAAGTCTAAAAAGTGAATTCACTTATTTCAGTCTGATTGAGTTAAATGTTTGCCTCAGTCACCTCTGTCCTGGATCTTCTCCCCTTGCCCTCTTCTCGCTTCTATCTGTAGACCACATTTTATTGCATGTGATGAAAGACTTCCTAAGGTGCCGAGATGATGGAGGCAAGAGCTTAATGCACCTACAATGTGTGCGGTTCTGGAGCCCCCAGCACAGGAAGGACATGGAAGTGTTGGAGTGGGTCCAGAGGAGGGCCATGAAGATGATCAGGGGGCTGGAGCAGCTCTGCTATGAGGACAGACTGAGAGAGTTTGGGCTCTGGAGCCTGGAGAAGAGAAGGCTTCAAGGAGACCTTAGAGTAGCCTTCCAGTATCTGAAGGGGGCCTACAGGAAGTCTGAGGAGGGACTATTTATAAGGTCTTGTAATGACAGGACAAGAGGCAATGGGTTTAAACTGGCAGAGGGAAGATTTAGACTGGGTGTCAGGAGGAACAGTGAGGGTCGTGAGGCACTGGAACAGATTGCCCAGGGAGGTTGTGGCTGCTCCCTCCCTGGAGGTGTTCAAGGCCAGGTTGGACGAGGCCTTGAGTAACCTGTACTAGTGGGAGGTGTCCCTCCCTATGGCAGGGGGTTGGAACTAGATGATCCTCGAGGTCCCTTCCAACCTTACCATTCTATGATTAATGTGAAGACGGTTTCTCCAGTGCACACATTGGTACTCTTACTTGTAAAATGGGTGTGCAGAGTTTATTTTGGTGAGCAGCTGCCTAGAAATGCAAAATAAATAAATAAATTGATAAACCATTTATTTTGATGAGACTTGCATAGCTATTCAGTGATGTAAGGGTAGTGGACTATTGGTCAGTATAATGATTGAAATTGGCAGGCTTAAGTGTGAAGTCATTCTTCTAATTTTTAAACCTCCTTTAAAATTATTCTTTTCAGTCCGTAAAGATACAAAAGCAGAAATAATACCTAAGATAAAAGAAATGGCTTAAACAAAACGGCAAGTAGCAAAGTACAATGTACAGAACAGCCCTACTATTGTTGCTTTATAGGCACATGCAAGAAAAAGTTATAACTTGTATTGCTTACTATTTAATTGTCTCATTAGCTTTCTAAATGCGTAATATGAGCTGAAGAAAAAAATAACTCTCCAATCTAGCATTCCAAATGTAGTGAAATCTATAAAATCCTGAAGATAATGTACTGCTCAGTCATGCAGTGTTAGCTGTGCTCTGAATGGTTTTTATGTTGTGTTGACATTCTCCAAGTGAGAATGGTATTTGACTCTCTTAATCGATTAAACTCTAAGGTACTTCAGGAAGTTGTTATGCATTAATTTTACTATTTTCTTGATAGCTTAACTCAAACAGATGCTATAGAATCATAGAATGGTAAGGTTGGAAGGAACCTCAAAGATCATCTAGTTCCAACTCCCTGCCATAGGCAGGGACACCTCCCACTAGTACAGGTCACTCAAGGCCTCGTCCAGCCTGGCCTTGAACACCTCCAGGGAGGGAGCAGCCACAACCTCCCTGGGCACCCTGTTCCAGTGCCTCACCACCCTCACTGTAAAGAACTTCCTCCTGACATCCAGTCTAAATATCCCCTCTGCCAGTTTAAACCCATTGCCCCTTGTCCTGTCATTGCAAGACCTTGTAAATAATCCCTCCCCAGCCTTCCTGTAGGCCCCCTTCAGGTACCAGAAGGCTACTCTAAGGTCTCCTCAAAGTGTTCTCTTCTCCAGGCTGAAGAGCCCCAACTCTCTTAGCCTATAGCTGAGAAGATATTTGATTTCAGGCTCTGGTGCTAGCAGTAGGTCCTTAAAGTTCTGAAATCAAGTGTAGAAATAGTCTTTAAAGGAATTATGAAAGCAGCCATCTTCTTTTGGAGTGCAGGTCATGACTATGAATGCAATTTCATCAACAGCCGAGGTAAATTTGTGGTCAGGCAAACCATGGTGATTTATCGCAGCTGTAAAAGGTTGGTGCAAGCTCAAAACCTTATCCAACAGTGAATGTTTTCATGAGGCTTATTGCCAATGTAAGTATAGAGGGAGTGTTTGCTTGTGATATTGCAGATGATTTAGTTGATCAGAGTGAGAGCACAGTGGCAATTTGTAATTGACAGACTGAGTTAGCAGTCTTTTTGTCAGGCAGTTAGGTGTGGATGAAAGGTCAATGAATGCCACCAGTTTTTCATTGCTTTTGGTAGTCAGGTATTTACACAAAAGTCAATGTCAGAATTTCACCAAGTAACAACCGATTTAACCCTTCCTATGCAAATTCTACATACAGCCACTGTTGTGAGCGGTGGCACCTGTTAAATTGAAGCACTCATCGTTAGCTGGGCTCAGTTGTCATCATAATCTACAAGAATGGTCATAAAATTGCCAACTTTGTGCCCTTCAAATTATGTGTAAAGAAATTTTGACAGTTGAAATCTTCCATTCAAACTCAAGTATTTAAAGATTATGTAAAGATGCCACTGAATCCAGCAGTCTTTTTTGTTTATCTTCTGCACTGAAGAGGGAACTGAGAATACGGCAGACATCTGACACCTTGATGGGGTTCTGTAGCTGTGTTCTCAGGCGAGATTTGTTTGCTGCTGCCTTTAAGTTTATGATGAGCTGCGTGGATCAGCAGTCACATTTTCTGGTAGTGGATGCTAGGCTAAGAAAATTCTGTTGGCCAAGTAAAATAAGTTTCAGAGTAAGGAATTCTGTGTTTACATATACTCTAGTATGCATATTAGAATAATAAAAAATGACACAAGAAGATACTACCTTCTGCTGTTCTACAGCTCCTGGCTATACAAATCCAATTTAGTTTAGCACTTTAGCATATAAAAGAATTTTCTGGTATCCACAGCATGATAATGGTCCTCAGATGCATATGTGTTATGTCATACATTATTGTAGATGTATGAAACATTAAAAGAAATTTAAAAATCCAGCTATCTTGGCTCTGCTGAATCCCACAATAATGTCTGAATATCTACGCAATAGTGTCTTAAAGGTGAAACATCTCCTAGGACATAATTATTCTGGTAAAGAAACGTTTCTGAGCTGTACATCTCCAGCATCCATGACTCCAAAATTTAAGTCTGAAAAGTAAACTTACAAGTAGAGTCCTTTTATATATAACTGTAAAAATAGCATGTAGGAAACCTATTTTCTATTTATTTAGTATAAGAATTTAAAGTAATGCCTGTATTGAGTGTTGGGTTATTCAGTGGCAGTTGTGTACCTTTCAGTTAAGGACTGCTTATCTGCTAACAATATGAATATTGCACTGAGAATCATAGAATCAGAGTAGTTTGGGTTGGAAGGGACCTCCAAAGGTCATCTAGTACAACCCTGCTGCAGTGAGCAGGGACGTCTTCCATTAGATTAAGTTGTTCAGAGCCCTGTTGAGCCTGGCCTTAAATATCTATGAGGATGGGCCTCAACTACCTCCCTGAGCAACCAATTCCAGTGTTCTTTACGGTAAAGAGCTTCCTCCTAATGTCCACTCTAAATCTACTCTTCTCTAATTTAAAACCATTGCCCCTCGTCCTATCACTACAACCCTTTGTAAACAGTCCCTTTCTGGTCTTCTTGTAGACCTCCTTCCGGTACTGGAAGGCTGCTATTTGGCCTCTTTGGAGTCTTCTCCAGTCTGAACAACCGCAGCTCCCTCTGCCTGTTCTTACAGGAGAGGTGTTCCAGCCCCCTTGGTCATTTAATGAGATTCCTGCATTCTTGCTCTCCTGAGTTTTGCTACCTGGAGAAGGCTCTGGGTGAGCATGAGTGCCCCATTGATGTGGGTTCAGTCATCAGCAGCTTTTCCAGTCTTATATGCATGGAGGCTGAGCAGAGTCCTGCCACCACTGCTTGCATGCTCTGGGAGCCCTGACTTCTGTCCCTTCGCAAAAGAGTTTTGCTGTGAGCTCCAGAGGAAATGGAAGGAGTGTACTTCAGAGGTAACTGATTGTTTTGGGATTCCAAGTTCTGTTACAGCAAGTGCTTGTAGTGATAGAATTTGAAGCATGTGAAGGAAGCATTGCTGTTGAATTTATGTGGTCAGAAGTCATAAGTCATCTTCTGAAGGAAGGAAAACCTTTTTGTTTCTAAGGATTCCTCAAGTGTATCTATATGGTACACTTGGGTCAGCTTTCTGTTGTTGTTTCATTTTTTTTGTGGTTTGTTTTTGAATTCCATATCTGGAAACTTCAAGGAAGTTGACAACCAGACTTATCAGAGATGGAGTTTTTAAAAACTGACCCATCCTTCAAAAATTAATTCCTTGCTAGATTTGCCATCTTGAAATATATAAATATATGTATAATGTACTTTTTTTAAGTGAATGAAAAAATACCAGAACATGACACAACAGATAATATTGCCTTAGGTAGACAGCTGATGTGGATGCATTAACCTTGATTTCATGTATATTGTTCTTATGGGAGTGTCTGATTATCTTGCCATGAAATGTTTTAAGATAATCTTATATTGTTCTACATAATTATTCAAATTGCTTAGACCAGAATCTTATACAATTAAGATACCAATCTCATTAATTTTTCCCTAGTTTATACTGAATGTAACTGGTTTTGTGCAGGAGCAATTAATTCACAAATGTTATTTGATAATGTAGAGTGTCTGCTACTGATTTTTAGTCCTAATACAAATTATTTTTTATTTGTTGTTTTTTATTATCTGGTTAGCACTTGGCAGCCTTTAAGAAATATTCTATGGTTTCAATCTAAATCCAGTAGTGGGATTCGTATCTATACTAGCAATATGCTGCCTGAAATACAAGGCATTAGCAGTAAACAAAAAATGAGGAAACTGTTAGCAAGTGTGATGACACAAAGCAGGGTGGAGTAGCTGACAAACCAGAAGGTTGTGCTGCCGTTCAGCAAGACAGACAGGCTGGAGAGTTGGACAGGGAGAGACTAAATGAAATTCAACAAGGGCAAGTGTAGAGTCTTGCACCTGGGAAAGAACAACCCCAGGTATTAGTATAAGTCGGGGATTGATCTGTTGAAGAGCAGCGAAGGGGAAAAGGACCTGAGGCTCCTAGTGGATGGAAGGTTGACCATGAGCCAGCAATGTGCTCTGGTGGCCAAGAAGGCCAATGCCATTCTGGGGTGTTTTAGAAGGGCTATGGTTAGTAGATCAAGAGGGGTTCTCTGATGAGGCCACATTTGGAATATTGTGTCCAGTTCTGGGCCCCTCAGTTCAAGGACAGGGAACTGCTTGAAAGAGTCTAGTGAAGAGATACGAAAATGATTAAGAGAATGGATCATTTTCCTTATGTGGAGAGACTAAGTAAGCTGGGGCTCTTTAGCTTGGAGAAGTGGAGACTGAGAGGTAACCTCATCAATGTTTATAAATATGTAAAGGATGAGTGCTAGGAGGATGGAGTCAGCCTCTTCTTGGTGATGCCCTATGACAGGACAAGAGGCAATGACTGGAAGTTGAGGCATAGGAAGTTTCATGTAAATGTGAGGAAAAAGTTTTTCACTGAGGGTGACAGAACACTGGAACAGGCTTCCCAGGGGATTTGTGGAGTCTCCCTCTCTGGAGATATCTGAGACCTGCCTGGATGCATTCCAGTGTGATCTGGTATAGGTGATCCTGCGCTGTCAGGGGAGTTGGACTGGATGATCTTTCAAGGTCCCTTCCAACCCCTAATGTTCTGTGAAAATTATCTATGTCACCTGTGTGGGTGATCAGTAAAGAAATAACATGTGTCTGTATATAATGCAGTTATAAGCATAGCATTATAATGACAAAGAAATTAATTGATACCTGGAATGAAAAAGAAATTAATTGATACCTGGAATGATTTGGGCTGTTACTAGAACTCTCTGTTGTGTTCTGTACTTTCTTGTACCTTCTTGACTTTTATGGATGATGCATCTTCCACGGTGGTATGCTCAGCTGTCTACTGCTCTAACAGTAGCTCACCCAAAGAATGAACGTCCTATTTATCTTAGGAGTTGTTGAAAGACTCACTTCTTTTTTAGTCATTCTACTTCAAAAGATCATCTTGTTTTCCTAAAGCACAAAAGTTGTGTATCACTGGTGGACTTGTTTAATAAATAGCTGATTGATTAATTGTATGTGCACAAGAAGAGACAATCTTACCTTACTTCAGTTGTTTTTCTTCATTTATACTCAGAGCTATACTCTCTTTCCTGTCCCTGCACTTTGTTTTTTCTTTTATGCCTTTTATTTCTTCTGTTCTTCTTGTAGACAGTCTCAGTTTTAAAAAAAACCAAAGTGCAACATGTCTCACTTAAGCAAGCTCCTTTCAGTGTCATTTCAGTCATCCCTGAAAGGTGCTATCACTCCCATTATTTATTCAAGGATCTGAAGACAGTTTTGAAAAAATAATAACTTATTCTGTCATCATTATTTTAGGAAAACTTTTAAAACCACTACAAGAAATGAATTGGGAAACCATTATGAATAACCAGGCTTCATTTAACATAGCTGTGATAGCTTCAGGTCATGATTGCCAACAAAGGCTTTAGAATTCCTCGTGAATATTGCTGCTGGAGTTTATTACTGTAAAAGCAATGCAGTCAGCTACAGTTACTGTACAGCAAAATGTTTTAGGAGCCATTTGGCAGAAATGCACACCAAGAGGTAAAGCTGAATAACTGTAATCAAGTATCAAGCAAAAATTGGTTGAATGAGCTGAACAATGGCCAATGTGAAAGAGAAAAAGTGAGCAAGATAGGAAAAAGTTGCGTGATGCAAGTTGGATCAAACATTAGATATCTTTGTATTATTTATGCTAGTGTTTTGAACAGTTGGGCTGAAAGCTTTATTTCAAAAATTGTGGCTATAACTAAAATGGAAGGAACATCAAATATTGAACAACTCAGCCTTGAAGATAATTTTAAGTACATGAACTGATAGATAGCATTTGAGGCTGAGATTAAAAAAAGACAAATCACGAGTGAGACCATCATTGACCATCTTAGCTTGGAAGCTGAGAGGTAGATGCACTTAGAGATGATTGCCTCTGTTAGATTCATTACACATGGGGTGAGAAAATCCTTTGTAAATGTCTTAGGAGAATCTTATCTTTTAGCCCATTTTCTTAAGGTAACCACATTGCCCTTCACAAGTGCAAAATCTCTTTGAGGAGTAAGAGACAAGAACATTGCTTAGGCTTTAAATGAGTACTTTTAACATCAGTAAATGGAGTCTTCTGTCTCTAATAATTATTATAGACTCTGTGTACCGATTTGGCACACCTTAGCATATTTTCAAAGTGGAAATAAGTATTCAGACAGCTTCTTATTTCATGTCTTCCTCTAGAAATAATTATTTGTTCTTTTCTGTATACACATTCAGGAATAATATATTAGTATGGAGAAATTTTGAAGTAAACCCTTCAGTAATGTTAATTACTGTTGGAAGCAATGAAAATTCTGTACAGATTATTTGCAATAAATGTTTTGTTTTAATAGTTTTCTGGTTTGACTAGGGTAGGCAATATAGAACTGGGAGTTGGTATGACAGAGGTTGCTGTCATGGTCACACTTGTGACATGGAGCATCAAAAATTATTTAAAAGGAAGGCATCATAACAGAAATACAACACCTCCAACCTGCAGGCTGCACATTGATGATTTTGCTGTATAACCCCTAGTGCAAATATTCTTGGTCCAGTTAGGAAGATTCAGGTCAAACTTAAGGCCTCAGTTTTAGGGTTACTCACTCTGATATTTGCGACAATCCTGGGTTTTGCTGTAAATGGCAGGTCTCTGTGGCAGATACAGAGTTCTGTGGATTTAACTTCTGAATTTGAATGATTCAGGGATTGTTTAATCTCTCATAGTTCACTTTATAAGTAGCTCTTAAGGCCAAAATAACCCACAACAGTAAATAACCCACCACAGTTTATATCTTCATTACAAAACCATTTCACCATTCTGAGGTCTAACTGGATTTTTGGGTGGGAAGTGGATGACTTCAGGAGGTCCCTACCAATCTAGGTAATTCAGAGACTGTAAGTTAACTGTGGTCCTGTGTTTTCTACTTCAGCTGGATGCTATCCCAGATCTCAGTTTTCAAAACTATTTTTTAAGCTTTGCAGCATTGCTAAAAGAACTGTAAACTGCTATGATGGGCTGTATGCATTATGTGAGAGTCACTTGCTCTCTGTATTAAATATGAATCATCACCAACTGTTTCGAATTTGAGGATCTCATTCTGCCAGAGCATGTATCAGTAGTTGTCTGAAGTACTTCAGAAAAACTTCTTTTTCAGTCCCTATTAACAGCTAAATCCCTGTTCTTAGTCTTAGAACAGAGGGAGGACTAAGAGGAGTGTTCTGACATGCGAGCTTGTTGGTTGAGGCAAAGATAAACCAAACAAATTAGATTTAATAGCCTAGTGTTTAAAAATGTCTCCTTATGAGAAAAGGAGTTTTCTTCAAATTCAGCTAGGAATTATTTTATATTGTCAAACTACTTCTTTTCAGACTTGCAGTTTTCAGATATATTACCCGAAGGATCTAGAATGAGTTTTGTATTTTACTGTATTATCAGATGATACACATCATCATTTAATAACAATACTGCTGCAGATACATATTTCACAAAACACAATTACAGTCCCAGCAGAACCTACGAGGTAAGATACAACCATTACTGAAACAATCCAATTTGGAGGGAAATCAGAAAAGAGTTACTGCAGTGAAAAATTTTCACAAATTTTCTGGATTTAGACACAGCAATTCACAGAATCACAGAATCAACTAGGTTGGAAAAGACCTCTAAGGTCATCAAGTCCAACCTATCACCTAACCCTTCTAATTAACTAAACCATGGCAGTAAATGCCTCTTCTTAAGCAGCTCCAAGGATGGTGACTCCACCACCTCTCTGGGCAGCCCATTCCAACAGCAAATCACTCTTTGTGTGAAGAACTTCTTCCTAACATCCAGCCTAAACCTGTCCTGGTGCAGTTTGAGACTGTGTCCCCTTGTTCTGTCACTGGGCGCCTGGGAGAAGAGACCAACCCCCACCTCACTACAACCTCTGTTGAGGTAGTTGTAGACAGCAATGAGGTCTCCCCTGAGCCTCCTCTTCTCCAGGCTCCCTCAGTTGCTCTTTGTAGGGCTGTGCTCCAGGCCCCTCACCAGCCTTGGTGCACTTCTATGGACATGTTCAAGTACCCCAACATCTTTCTTAAATTGAGAGGCCCAGAACTGGACACAGTACTCAAGGTGTGGCCTAAGCAGTGCTGAGTATGGGGGCAGAATGGCTTCCCTGGTCCTGCTGGCCACACTATTCCTGATACAGGCCAAGTTGCCATTGTCCCTCTTGGCCACCTGGGCACACTGCTGGCTTGTGTTCAGTCGGCTGTCAACCAGTACCCCCAGGTCCCTCTCTGCCTGGCTGCTCTCCAGCCACTCTGTCCCTAGCCTGTGATGCTGGAATTGTTATAATTTGTCTTTTGTAGTAACTGAGAAGTGTATTTGAAGACAATTCTGAGCATGTTTTTCAGAAATTATATGGAAACTTGGCAATACCTTTTTAGAAATGTATACAAAATTAGCAGAACTGGGTAAAGCAGAAAAAGTGATTCAGTATTTAAGAGAAGAGCAGTGGGATGAAAAAACTGCTGAAAAGAACTTAAAAACGAAATAAAAGTGCAATATAAAGTGTAATAAACAAAAAATGGTGCTTCAGGATTTGTGAATCCATTTTGAAAATGGCTTAGAAGATAGGAAAGTGTAGTAAAATCCAAATCAGGAGTCAATATTTTTAAAAGAAATAGTTAATAAGTTTGTTACTTGCATCTAACTTTATTGAAATTCTTGAACTTAAGCAAGGATTTGGAATTAATTTGTAAAAGAAAGTCACCTGAGTGTATCACAGGTGATGCAAACAGATTTGACCCACCTGTAAGACATATCGGGATGTAGATGATTGTTTGGCAGAGCAGCAGAGTTCTCCAGGAGAAAGGAAGGATATGCTGTTACACTGACCTTGCCATTAATCACAATGGTAAGCTACTTGCATTAACCATTTTGCAATGGGGAACCTAGATGAACATCATTTTACTGAAATCAGTGTAGAAATTTCTATCCCACAGAATAAAAAAACTTAACAGTTCTTGTCTCATTCATGTGCACATACTCAGATCTGTACATTGTTCCTGGGCATTGTTCACTCAGCTGCTCTTGCTCATCCTGGTGGTGTTTGCACTGTAGCTACCAACGAATTGTAGAAAAGTTAGAATAAGAGATAATGTAATTTCCCCATAATGTCAACTGGGTTGAATGACAAGCAAATGAAAAACTTATTCTCCTATAAACAATCACATCATTAAGCCTATTTGCATATTACACCAGCTTACCCAGTGAAGAATTTATTTTTTTTATATACTGTATCTATTTTTTTCCACCAAAAATGCATTTTAAATGCAGTGTCATTGAATAAAGCCTGTGCAGTGAGTCAAAGGCAAGACCAGAAACAACATGGCATGCAGATCCATGCTGTCATCAATTGCCTGCATATCCTTTAGAAATGGTCTTTTAGTGAAAGCTCACATTTAAGAATTTCCTTCTCATTGTAGAGAGAGCTTTAAACAATTCCTTCCTTTCTCCAAAGAAAATGTTGGCAATAGACTCTTTGATTTAATAAATCTAATGCACATGCTATATTTAATTAATGTAAATAATTCAGCTAGTCTCAGTAGGACTCATCAGAGAAAGTTAAACATCAACTATCTCTCAGCTAACGACCATGCACATGGTAGATATAGTGGCATAGTCTAAAAGTTCACTTGGATAAAATTCTCCTTTTCAAAGATGTAATGAAAATGTTGTCTTATCAAAAGATCATGTTTGTTTTTTAGATGACTTTTGAAAGAGTTATGTGCATTCAAGTTCAAAACTTGTAAAAGCAAGATTTATCTAGACAGTTTAATGATGTTACAAATATATGTACATGTAGTAAAACAGTAATGATTCATCACTTTTCATATCCTTACTAGCTCAATATTATATGATTTCAGTAAATAACACTGCATAATTTTATTCTACATACTGTGTACATCATCAAACCTTTTTCCTATGATCATTGACTAATGACATAAATTTTCCAGGTGTTGACTTTTTATTTAATACAAGAGATTAAACTTTGAGTACAGAGTACTTGGGTCTTCACTTATCTATCAATATAACCTTCATATCTTAAAGTTCTTGGGGGAAAAGTAATATTTTACTAAAGAGGATCATTTAGTTCAGAAATTTGCTGTTGCTTGGGAGAAGTTATAAAATAGACAATCATATTTCTTTTCTGAAGTGCTTGCAGCCTATCAGTAATACTCTGACTCCTGCTGTCTCTTGTCCTGTTCAGTTTATGAATATTGCCTTGTAGTGGATGGGCTGTTTTCAAAGACTGGGAACTCTTTAACTCTCCCATTTTTAGGAAATTATATTAAGATTTCAACTTGAGAACGACCTTGATGCTTCCTTTCATCAATGGATTAATACCACTGAATCAGTATTAGGGAGAGGATAAGTTGTGTGTTCTGCTGGTGATTACAATATTTAGTTTTACTGTTTGAATTGTGATGTTGCCTGGACAGAAATGCTCTTGAATATGATTTTAGTTAATTAAATTGATCAGTGTGATTTGTGCAAGAACTCTATGGCTTTGTAGGTTTCAATGTGACCTAAAAGTCTGTCACCTGAGAGGACTATAAATGGAAAGTCACCAGTACAAATACTAAAGTAACAAAAAGGAGAGCTTTGCCTTATGTTTTGAATTGCGAAAAGTGATGCTGTCGATCAGTAATTTTTCACAACAGCAGTGTGGTTTTTCCACAACATGAGAGGTCAGCTACAGTTTCTCCTATATTTCATTAAATATATGACAAATTATTAGCATTTCTTTGCACTTTTGTAAGGACTTCCATTTACCTACCTACAATGAGATTCTTGGTGCTTATAGTTCCATTGCTGATTTCCCTATCATCTAGAAATAATTGTTCCGCTTGTACTGTTCTAATTAGAAGAATAATTAGTACACTGTAACTGCTGCTTTGACTATAGCTGCTTGGAGGTTTGTGGGTTTTTTTGGTTTTGTTTTTTTTTTTTTTTTTCCCAGATTTAATGACCTGTCTACAATGGAAGGTAATTTTTGAGTATTTTTCTGTTTTCGATAATGCTTGGGAAGGCAATGCTGCAAGTGAACAAGTTTAACAAAACAATGATAAAACAGCTGGCATTAGAGGTGCTAAGTGACTAAAATTATTATTTTCTACAGGATTTTTGTGTGGTTCCTTATAAGAATGTTGACAGCACACTTTGTTTAATTTTGAAGGACAATAAAATGGGCCACAGTCCCTGTGATGGTTTGGGAGTTCCCTGCCTCCCTGCACTTTGTAAAATCACCCAGACTAGACTCAGCCGGCTGGAAGTTAAGAGACGAAGCTCTGTTTACAGCTTAGCACAATATACAAGCAGATATATACACAATATGCAGGAATATTTACAGAAATATACAAGTTAAAGGTAATACAGAAACACAACACCCCTCCCAGAAATCAGAGACGCCAGGAGGGGCTTCCAATCACCCTTCCACCTTCTCCCCACCCCTATACCTTACCCCAGGGTTTGGCTTACGCACAAGATGAGTTTGGAGGATCGGCCAGGGGGGTTAGAAGGAAAGTGGTTAGTGAGGTTACTCGGCAGAGAGGAGAAAGCAAGAAGCTGGACAGCCCAAGGCTCTCCGGGAGAGTGCCTTATCTGTGTTTTGTGTTGTCTTAAACATCTCAGCAAGCCTATGAGTGAAGTAGACATCACCATTGTTTTCCTTTCTCAGCCTATAATATAATTTTCTCCATTAAAATATTCCAATTAGCCTCAAACCAGCACAGTCCCCTTAAGGAAGAGAGGTGTCACTTGAGATGGTTATTAGTATTCTGATAGCTCATCTTCATATTTTTTTTATGTTTTGGTGTTCTCGGAGTTGGACAGAGTAGCAGGCACCACTACTGTACAGAAGCAGTGATAATGAATTGATAAATACCTCTCATATTTTTACACTTTTTCTTTCTCCTTTCCGTTTGGTTATGAAGCTATGTAGCTGTCTGCCGTAACTCCATCTACTGAGCAATCACTAGGGTTTTCCATCATTTTTCTTTTGTCACTTGTTCAGTTGATTTTGTTACTGTTTTATAACATTCCTTTCTGTTTGTGTACTAATCTGTTAAAGCCCTTTGTAGAAGTCCAGCTATGGACTTCGGTTTGCATGGAAAAAAACAGTGCAGTTACTACCTGTGTTTTTTGATAGCTCCATATGTCTCCACATGTCACAAAAAGCAAGCATTCTTTTTTCCTTTATATTCCTGCTATTTTTGTTGTGCAAGCTCCTTAATTTGTTTTTATGGTGCAACTCTCAATGAATTATGGATGTTTGGGGAATAAACAATGTTCTGGTTTACTGAGAAGGATTTTGAAACCTTAAAAATAGTTTGGTTTTTTTTTCCATTTGACATTTTAACATTTCAATATAAATGATTCTAGTCTTATTCTTAACATAGTTAAACACTTTTCTCTCCCACACATGTCCAAGTTTAAATATTTTTCTCCCCCACAACATGTCCAAGTACTTCATAGGGTGCCTGCTTGCCCTCCATTTGTATCCAACCATGTAAAGAGAACGACCAGCTTAAACTGCTGTTATCAGGCTTCTATGTAAAATGATTAATTTTTTAATTTTAAAATAAAATATTCCCCTCTGCTTGAGCTGAAATTAGTATGTAAGAGAAACTGTAGTATTTGAAACGTAATTGCTTAACAGAACCCCAGCACATAGGTTCCAAATATACAATCTCAATGGACTGAGCTTTCTACTTGTTGGTGAAATTACCTTATCATCTGCAGCACACCTTGGAAAAACAAATAGGACTTAAGAGGAAGTCCACAGTGGGGACAAGGATAGTTGGTCTCCTGATTGGTGTCTCTGGTAGTACTTCAGTGTACTTTCAGCATGTCTCAGTGAGTGAGCCAAAAGAAAGGATTTCGGGGGAATTAATTTTTCTAGATATCAGTTGTTCATCTTATCTATCAGCTGGCAGCAGACTGGTTCTAAACTAGCTCCTGAGTTGCCCAGAAGAAAAATCAGGAGGAAATTGACATTCTACTGCCTTTTTCATGAAATTAGGTGGTTGTGGGTTTTTTTCTTGTGGCTTTTATTTTTTTCTCCTGTGAATATGTCAGAGTAAATACATATTTTTCAGTAGTAGGTCAGAATTCCTTCTGTGTTCACTATGCATTTGGGAATAGCAGTCTTTACCTAAATGTCTTGTCTTGAATTTGGTTGTTGGAGATGTGTTGCTTTTTTCTGTGGATGCACTGCTGCGTTAGCTCACAGCCTTTAGGCTTTTATGGGTGCGATGCAGTACCATCCTACTGAAAAAACCTCAGGTGTAGAATTTGTTTTCTTTGGAATGTCACGTGAACCCCAGTCAACTGATTTGAAGGCATGGTAAAAAGATTCTTTTGATTCTGTTGTGGGAGGCTGATGCTTGTTTGCATTAAGATCGAGAGCTTTTTATTTGGTACCATTTTTAATACTGCAGTGTATTCTCTTATACTGAGCATGTTTTATACTTGAATGAACCTTTGTTGCACAGGATTATAACTTATTGCTCTTATTGCTCTTTTAGTGGTTTCACAAAGCCAAACATCATAACGTGAATTTAAGCAAACTGATTTGTGGCTTAATTCAAATGGAAAATGAAAAATCAAAGAGATGGCTTGTAGCCCATTAGAACAATTCATTCTTTTAGGTGCATGTCTGTCTGTCTAAAGAAAGAGGTGTAGGAGAGCAATGGCTCGTTGACCATCTATGCATCTCAGTTACTTACATGCTCCTTGAAATTATTTTGGTCCTTTTGTATATACTGAGTTGATTTGTTTCCAGTGCAGGATGAATGAATTAGCATGCAGCCTGTGTTGCAGCCCACCAGAGAAGTACACTTACATCATGAAATTACATGTATCTATTGCTTCAGGTTATCACTGTAGGTGAAAAGAAAGTCTTTGGATGATATCCCTTCACAGTCTCCAGGAACAGTGATGGAGGGATGCACAGATCTGGAAAAGGACAAACTCAGTGTAGAGTTAGTCTTCTGAATGTGCTCCTTTGTGTAAACTGTCGGCCAAAGTGTCTTAGGAGAAGGAGCAGCAGAGACATAAGGTTTGAAATGGTTAATGAAGTGAGTGAACAGTTCATAGTGTGTCTGATCAGTGGGATGGTGCTGACTAGTGAATTGCTTCCTAGCACTATTTCGCTTAGATGTGTCCTGTGAGTGCTATGATTTTAACTTCCAGTTACTTGGGGTATTGGATCATTACATGTGCAAAGACAGTTTGCACAGTGAACGCTAAAATAGATATATTTTCAGAATTTTTCTCCAGGATTT
>WBNM01000148.1:0-24554 GCA_013399055.1 Ramphastos sulfuratus | reverse complement strand
TTTTTTTTTTTTTTTTTGTAAGAGAAGTAAAACATTAAGTGGATTTTGGTTTTGGAAAACAATTTCACTGACATAGTGTGCTCATTTTCTTTGTGTCTCACTCCCTGAAATAAAATACTGAAAATGTGAGAATCTTAGCACATGGCTAGAAACTGATAATTATTTAAACCAACTGCCTAGTTTCAATGTGTAGCAGTATTTATCACTGTGATTCACTAGCACATCAGAAAAAAAAAAGACAAGCGAAAAGGCTGTGAATAAATAGAAGGTGAGAAATACTTAATCATAGTGGGTGCATGGTGGTGGTTTGTTTAAAAAATCCAAACTGTATTTAATCTTTTGTGAAACTAAGTGACTCTCTTTCTGTTACGTCTGAAAGTTATAATTATGTTATAAACTGTCCAAAATCAAGTACGTGAATAGCATCTTTTCCCATGTATTTATCCACAAAACTTTTACATCTGTATGTACAAGAAAAGGATGCTTTTCATGTCTCTGCTCTCCTGCAAAATTTCTGCAAGTATCTAATTACAAACATCTCTCTGTAAGCAGGTGGTTGTAATCAAAGGAAAAGAGGTACCAAATTGTTTCGGCCATACTTCATCTATTCCACGTCCATTCTGTTTCTTTTCTGAAGAAGTAATACACAAAGTTTTTCTATGTAATTTCAGCATTAATAATAAGAGCCACAATTTGACCAGGCATTGATTACTTTAATAAGTCCTTCTTGATAAGAGTCCATTGCAAGTTCTTAGGCTAAAGGTAATTAAAACCAGGTAGATTCTTTCCATGTAGTCTACCAAGCAGTGAATGAAGTATAGACAATTTCTGTTAATTGCTAGCAAAGATATTTGCTTTATTGTTGGTTTGCGGTTGGCTTTGTTTGCTTTTTTGGTTTGTGTTTTGGTTTTTTGGTTTTTTTTTCTATGGGCCTTATTAGAATGCTAGGATTCTTTAAAGCTGTGATTCTGAACAGAAGGACATCTGTATTTTAACTATAATACCCATATTACTTCATTTATAAACCCCGAATTTTAGTTGGCACTGTAGGAAAGAGAAGTTCCTGAAGGAAACATAGTTTTTGAAATGTGATCTCTGTGTGAAAGTCTGTGAATGTCTGCTATAAAGAAAGGTTTCATTTACATGAATTCTTGTTTTGTTTTGTGCTGTCTCTTGTATTTTTTTCAAGACAGTTTATCTTCCAGGAAAATCAAATTACTAAATGTGATAGCAGCGTTGCAGAACATCAGCTGTTTAATGAGTCTTCCATTTATGAACTAAATGTTCTGCTTAATATTGTGATTTATTGCTACTTAAATAGTTCTCTTCCAATTTCTGGGAGTTTTATGTGAATTAATGATACTGGTTTCAGCCTACATTTTTAGGGCCATAGAGGAGACTCAGAGGCCGAAAGTAGGAGACCCATGTACTGCTGACTTGAGCTGCCAGCAAAGTTCAAACTGCCCTCTTTTTCTAGGCAGAATGAACAGAAGGCTGGAAAAACACCATGTAAATTTTTGAAAGACCAAACCGCTTGTGTACGTTAACCAGATGAGCGTTCTGAAGTGCATGTATCTTTTCCAATCAGGCTATGCCAAACAGTGCAAATGTTTATGTCTAATGTCTTTGTAATAGACCTCAAAGATGATCTCTCAGTGTATAAGCAAATGACCCGATTTGTGATTTTAGTGTTTCCAGGACTGGCCAATTTTCGTTTTGGAACTTTACTTTTTCTTGACTGACACAAGATCAGTGCAGCCTTGGAACAGAAGTCGAATAAAAGAGCAGAATAAAATAATGGCTCATTCCTTCTGTTTACATTTTTTTAGTTTAGATAAATAGATTTCCTATTTAGTCACTGTATGGGCACTTAAAACAGTTGAGAACCTGTCAAATAAGACACACTGAAAGAGTTTGTCTTTTTTCATGACACTGCTGAAAAATATTGCTAAAATGATAGTGAAGGGTTGATAGATTAGAGAAATATTTAATGTCATACATATGACTTTTAATCTGAGAAGCAGAATATCTTATGAGATGTGGAGTTTTTGTTGATGGCAATAGACTGTGGACATATTGGAGCATGTTTCATTTTAGTTGTAAACATAGGCTTCTGTGTGCTTTCATATGCCTGGGTGTAAGTGTTGGTAATTGATCCCAGATCATGGGTTTTGCTGACTGGTTATGGATGAGGAGTAATGCTGCTGCATATGTGCCTTCAGTAACAGTATAATATAATAACACACAAGTCAAATCTAAGCTGCTCTGTTCTCTGTGCTCTCTGATAATGAGGCATCGCATCACAAAAATATATTTACACATTTGTTGATGAATTTTAGAAATAACTTCTTAAAATTTCTTAAAATTTTACTACCATTACAATATTTTAACATGTAGTGGTTTAAGGCTTATTGGAATATTCTAATAAGAGAAATTAGGTCATTCGTTGTGAAAGCATAATAAAGTCCACGTCATTCATTTGTTTGCTAAGAGGGATAAAAAGTCAGTATATAAACAATTTTTTCTTTGCTTTTGGGCACTGAATCTCTTTGCTTCTCTCTCTAATCTCTTCCACTAACCTTGACTTACCAGATAACACCCAGCTTTGCTGGTTGTTTTCTGTCTGGGGAGAGAGAGAGGGTGGCATTTGGTGCCTTCTGGACTTTCGTTGTCTGTGGGAGGAAATTTGTTTTCTGTATTATCTCTAAATTGTATATAATTGTAAATACATGTAAATATATTTTGTATATATGCTTGTAAGTTTAGCTTTGCTGTAAATACAGCTTTACCTTACTCCCAAGCCATCTGAGCTGGTCTGGTAAATTTCAATTTGAGGGGGAAGTTCTTAACCCGCCACAGTACATCAGAAGTTACTTCACTGTGGATCAGTGTTATGTGTTGCCTTTTACACCTAAACTTGAGATGTTATGTAGTGAGTGTAAGTTGGGGCAAAGCACTTCACAGTTGATGTGCAGCAGGAAATACTAACAGTGAGACAACTGAAGGCAGAGAATCTCCAGTGCCACCCATGCCAGCCTCCTCTTTTATATAACATTTATGGTTTGGAATACCCTATTAACCAGACTGGCTGTCCTGGGTGTGGCTCCCCCAGCTTCTTGTGCAGAAAATGAACTCTGTCCCAGCTGAACCAGGGAGAGACAGTCTTGCACAATAGATTGTTTTAAAACTTTACAAAAGTAAAAACCTCTATTCAGTGTCTCAAGTTTGTTAGTTAAGTGTATAAAATCTCTTTTCAATCTTTTTATTTCTCTCTTTATTGCAAGCTATCTCTTAAATGGAATTTTGTGCACTAGAGAAGTATAATTTATTGTAAATATTGCATGAAAAGACTCATTTCTCAAGCAGTTTAAATGAGATTTTCAGAGACAAACATTTCTTCTGCACATTGCATAATCATTAGATAATTTCAAAAGAGCAATTTCTTGAGCTTCTGTAACGAATTGCATTTCTTT
Source organism: Ramphastos sulfuratus (assembly GCA_013399055.1). Classification (NCBI taxonomy): domain Eukaryota; kingdom Metazoa; phylum Chordata; class Aves; order Piciformes; family Ramphastidae; genus Ramphastos; species Ramphastos sulfuratus. Next base: position 21,081 of record WBNM01000148.1, on the reverse strand, counting down.
TATATATTGTGAAGTTTTGAAGTTGCGGCATCAGAATGAATATGTTTATATTGTATTGCTTCTGAAACAGCTGAGAAAACAGTCATGAAAAGAATCACTAAACTAGAACAGCTATTTGTGACACTAACAGTACTTTAATAAAAAGGAGGTGCTGGTGGTTGAGTAGCTCAACATGAGCCACCAGTGTGCACTTGCAGCCCAGAAAGTCAACTGTATCCTGGGGTGCATCAAAAGAAGTGTGGCTGGCAGGGTGAGGGAGGTGATTCCCCTTCTCTACTCCACTCTGGTGAGACCCCACCTGGAGTACTGCCTCCAGTTCTGGAGCCCCTATTACAAGAAAGATCTAGACATGTCCAGAGACGGACCGCAAGGATGATCGGAGGGCTGGAGCACCTCTACTATGAAGACAGACTGAGAGAGTTGGGGCTGGTCAGTGTGGAGAAGAGAAGGCTCTAAGAAGACCTTATTGTGGCCTCCCAGTATCTGAAGGAGGCCTACAGGAAAGCTCTTGAGGGACTTTTTGGGATGTTGAGTGGTGATAGGACTGGGAGGAATGAAGCAAAACTAGAAAGTGGGTAGATTCAGATTGGATGTTAGGAAGAAGTTCTTCACCATGAGGGCAGGGAGACAGTGGAACAGGTTGCCCAGGGAGGTGGTGGAAGCCCCATCCCTGAAGGTTTTTAAGGCCAGCTGGATGTGGTTCTGAGCAACCTGATTTAGTGTGAGGTGTCCCTGCCCATGGCAGGGGGGATTGGAACTAGATGATCCTTGAGGTCCCTTTCAGCCCTGACAACTCTGTGACTCTATGAATATAGACAGTTTGTTCAATAGCTTGCATGCAGGGCCAATTCACATGTGTGCTCCATGGTGGCACTTGATAGGGTCAGGCATGGCTTAATTATTGAATTTCTACTATGCAGAGGTTGCAATAGGAAAACACTTTTGGATGAGTGGTTTTTTTTTTTTGTGAAGTAGTGGGGTTCTGTTTGTCTCTCATACAGAAATTGAAATACCTTCTCTGTATCTCTCGGCTGTTGATGGTGTTGTTCTTTGTATACACTTTTGCTACAGCAGGCACTGCAAAGTGATTGTATTGTCCTCTGGAAGGGTTTTTAACATGTCCCTTGCTTCATCAGCCTTTTTGCTGTCTGGGAAGCCCAACAAATATCATTGCCAGTCACGGTTTAGAATCTGCTAGAGAAGCGTGGGCATTTATCTGTGACAATTTTCAAGTTAAAGCCAAAATTCATTTGTTGATACATGTCTTGAATGTGCTTTTATTTAATAAAGAAGAAACCATACACTTTAGGAAATGGTAATCTTTATTTACAGCTATGATGGGAAAATGCAAATGAAGCAGAGAATTTTATGATTAGTATTTTACTGAGCAGTCATTTACTATAATTACATGGTTTTAATCAGTGGAATTACCATATTCTATTAACCAGTTTCTTTCTTGACTTCTTGTAGGATTCTGAGTAACAACAAGATCTTGTGGTTGAAGAATGGCTCTTTCTTTGGACTGAGATCCCTGGAGAGACTGTGAGTAACTGGCCAGCCTTGTCCCACCTTCAGTTAAAAAAAAAATATATTTTTGTTTTATATATAGAAGCAAACATAAGATAATGAAGTTGAGATGTTCTGAAATGTATTACAGAGAGTTTCTAGGCAATCATCAAGTTAAAAAACAGCAGAAATGAGTGAATGGAGATGGACGTGGACAATACAGGAAAGCATAGTAATCAATTTGGAATTAAAATAAACACTGAGTCAAAGACTTGTACCACACTGTATACACTATCACAGTGAAGACTGATGTGTGGAATGGTAACACTAATATACCTAAGATGTAGTTTGGGTTATTTAACCCATTGGCTTCCAATACTTCCATTTTAATTCTAGTCTACATTTTCATTATGTTCTAAAGAAATTGGGCAGCATTTATCACTGGAGCAGACAATAACATTGAGAAAGCTTCTTGACCATGTATTTCTAGTCAGTATTTGGAGGGGGAAAGAGTACCTTAGGAACAACCAAGGAATTAAGAAGATGATGTTTGGAAACCTCAGTGGAATAAATAAACGGGAACAGGTATACTGTCGTAATGCTACTTTCTGTGTATATATATATATAGATGTCATTCATTTGACAATAATCGTGTAAGTCGAAAAGGCAATTTTTTGTATCTTTAGGCAACTTTTCCAGTGCATCTCAAATGAATAAATATATCATGCCTGTCTTAAAATATCTCCTGCAGCTTAAGCTAAAATATTTTTGAATCAACAGCTCTACATAATGAGCATATTCTCAGAGAGCAACATAAAGTAGCTACTAAATTCAGGACTGCAAAGTAGTATTGTTAGTAACAGCTGTGGCAAGTCTTTTTGTGCATGAGAATATTTGGCCAGCCATAGTCCTTCTAGGGACTATGGCTCGAGGTTGCTAGGTCAGGATGCTCCAGCTGTGCTGGACCCAAAGTGAAGATCTAGACTAGGAAAATAAATCTTATACTCTCATCCTGATGTCAGCTGATACAAAACAGTATGTATCTGACCTACTATTCACACTACTAATTTCCCTAGCCTGTGCAGCAACCACTGCATTAGAATTTCCTGGGTAGCCCTGTCCTTAGCTAACTCTCCGTATCACCTTTAGCTGGGGACAATCTGTCATGGCTGCTTCTGTCATGGACTTCCTGGTGCATAGTGGTGTTAATCTTGTGCTTGACATTTTCTAAAGGAGGTGTATGATGTTTCTCTGTGTTTCATAACCAAATGGACATTTTTGTTGATAGGAGCATAATTACCTCTGAGATTGTTGCTCCTTTGTCCCTGGTGGCTGAAACTATTTAATGGGTTCAGAAGCTATAGGGAGAGAACCAGCAAATGAAAATAAACAAACATACACTAACAGACCATCATTGCATAAGCAGCATTTCCTTGGGAAATCAGGATGAAAGATCACTAAGCAAGATTACACATTTTTCACAGTTGACCCAGAAGAAAAGCATGCCAGGCATTAATACTTCAACACTGACTGTTTTAGAGAAACTTACTGTTACATTTTCCCAGTATTCCTAGGCCTGTTTCTAAACAAAGAAAAATAGTGCTGAAGTATTTGTCAGAGTTTGGCACTGAATTTATTTTTTGTTCGAATGTTATTTTTTCAGCTGCATGGATCAGTCTTACTCAACTAGGGCTCACCTAGGTTGTGTGTACTAAGTGTTCCCATGTTGTAAAGTTACCAACTGTGTGGTAGCGCTATGCAGTCATCTGTTGTCCTCAGTCAGATAAGATTGCAAAGAATATGCTTTAAGTATGACATTCTGCAACTGTATACTATGCTGTGCAGTTGAAGTAACAGCACATTAACATGAGGGAAGGCAAGAAAAACAAATTAGAGCATACAGGGGAAAAAAATGTTGTTAAACAGCTGGTATAAAAATGTGGTATTTAAATGTTCTTTACCAAAACTCAAGTGATGAAAGGGTAAAATATAAAGGCTTTATATGCTGATATACTCACATGCCTCTTTAAACATGCAGTTTATGTTCTTTAAATTACTAGCTGCTTAATTTCTTTTCCTGTCCATACATTTGAAATGTGTGTGGACACACATTCCCACACAAAGAAACCGATATTCTTCCTAGGCACTGCCAAGGATTGGAAATGTGTTTGAAAAAATTGTTAGAAAAAAAAATAATTTTCAACAGACATATGACATACTTAAAGTTAGAAACTTTGTAATTTAAACTTTGGATTATGTGGTTTTAAGTTGTAAAAACATAAATATGTTTCTTCCTCTAAACTAATAGTAGTTCAAACTGACAACCAAGATGCAATTGTACCTTTTCCCTCCCCTTTTTTTTCTGAAGAGCCTGCAGCTAAGGATTGTGTCCATAACTTTATTCAAGTGCTTTTTACAGAAAACAGATTAATAATCTTGGACATCTCAAGTGACCACATTAATTGATCTCAATGCCACTTAGCCATGTTTATAGAAATGCTGTGATGTTAGGAAAAAGTCAAATTTAAAACCCGTTTCTTAGAGCTGTTTGTTGTGGAAGGAGGCATGGCATGCTGAAAACTGGTTTTATGCAGTTTTTGTATTTGGGAAACTATAGAGGAAGGAAAAGCAGTTCAAGCTCCTTTCAAGCATTGGAAGTTTTCTTGCCACTTTTCCTTGCGTTTCAAATCCCACATGGATTTAATAAATCCTCCAGATCTGGTTTATAGTGATAGTAAACACGTTCATTGTTTAAATTCACCTTAAATATTCTCAAGGAACAAAAATACACATGCTCCAACCATATTTTCCTTGTCTAGTAATATGTCTAGGAGTCCTGGGGAAATCTAAGCAATTCTTTTGTGTAAAATTTCTTACTGTATTGACTTCTTGTAATTGTTTGCATAAAACTGATCATGCTGCACTACTATTTGAAATGGTTGAGCATATTCCAGTAGGTAAGGGAGGATGAGAAAAGTCACGGGGGATGATTTTTCTCCTGGATCAGGACTATTTTGTGCACATACTCTAAACTAGATTGAAAACAATTCATATTCCTCTTGGTGCTCATTGAACTGAATTAGCTCTTTGGTTTCAGTATCAGTTTAAGAGATTATCTTTCTAATTATGGCGATGCTGGTGTTTGTATGAAGCAGGGATAGTTGCCTCTGTCACTTCTACACACAGCTAATACAGCTGCCATTTTTAAAAACCAATGTTAAGCTTGCTTCCCTCAATATATTCAGGACTAAGACAAGTATAAATATTGAGTTCAAAAAGGAAAGCTCTGAAAATTAATGAATTACTGAAAGTACTGTGTTCTTTCCCAGATGCTTCTATTGCAAATAAGTTTGAAGCAACTGCTGAGATACTCAAGAGCTTTGCAAACATGGAGGGGAGGGGAGCTATGAACATGTCAAGCAGCAGATAGATCAGAAAGAGGGAAGAAAATATTTACCAATATAATAATTACTTATCACCTAAAATTTGAATAGCTTTTTGTGAAATTGGTGTTTTTAAGGCTCATCCTGGAGCATGGAGAGAACCAATCTCTATAAAGAAAGTAAATGTTAAGCTAGTAAATTGGGCTATGTTTCTCAGAGATTAATACATACAGCTGCTTAGCCATCTCATTTTTTTTCATTGGTCATAAATGCCATGATTACAGAATCACAGAAACATTGAGGTTGGAAAAGATCCTCAGGATCACCAAGTCCAACCATTATCCCTACTCTACAAGGTTCACCCTAAGACATATCCCCAGGCGACATCCAAATGACCTTTAAACACATCTAGGGTTGGTGACTCTATCACTTTCCTGGGCAGCTCATTCCAATACCTGACCACTCTTGCTGTGAAAAATGTTTTTCCTAATGTCCAGTCTAAACCCACCCAGTCACAGCTTGAGGCCGTTCCCTTTTGTTCTATCACTATTTACCTGTGAGAAGAGACCAGCACTAACGTCTCTCCAACATCCTTTCAGGTAGCTGTAGGCAGCAATGACGTCTCTCCTCAGCCTCCTCTTTTTCAAACTGAACAACCCCACCTCCTTCAGTTACTCCTTGTAAAATTTATTCTCTAGGCCCTTCTCCAGCTTCATTGCCCTCCTCTGCACTGAAAGATGTTTTCATCTTGTAGTGTAGTGATAACAACCCAGATCTTCTGAAATGTTGCCTCTCTTTGGTGCTTGGTCCTCTAACTCAGGTCATGTTAGACAATATGCTAATGTCATGTTTCTTCTGATGCAGCCAGAAGACGCATGTCCATTTACAGGAATGTGTTTAGATATCTACCTTCATGTAACTGTAAATAAATGTTGTAACATTTAAATTATTGCTAAATAAATAAATGCATATCAGAAAAATAATTTGTTCCATAAAATCCAATTTCTGTAAGATAATTTTCATATCTTAACGTTTTGGTGGTATGAGTCTGACATCAGACTGAAAGGAGATTGGAAAAGAAACATGCTTTGTAGCATCAGAATATTTTCAGTTCCTCATTTGAAGGTTTTTTTTAAGCATCTAATATGGGTTCCTCATTAATATGAACACAAATTATTTAATTTTTTTTTAATTACAAATAATAAGTAATAAGAAGCTTCCCCTATCACCTTAGTGAGATAAAATTTTCTTGTTGATAATTAATACATTTCCAATGGACTCCTTAAGCTGGATGACTTTGCTGTTTTACAGTATATATTGACAGATATCTTTTTCCATCATCTGATCTTGGAAGATGCTATGTTTTTAGACATTGCATTAAATAAGTACAGCTTCTTAGCTACTAAATATTTTACTTAAAAGCAATTAACCTTTTTTAATCATAAAGACATTTATGCAAATGGAGAATTTTATGAAAGCTGTAATAAATATGTAGTAGTCAAGTAATATATATTGATGTGAAACAAAAGACTCTTTTGAGAGAAGAAAATCTTTTGAAAAAAGAATCATTTGGGACAAATACTTGGAAATTAGGGACTCTCTCATATTCTAATTTTTGCCATAAATTTTCATTCAATTTTTGTCACATCACTTGTGACATCTCTTTACCTCTGTTTTTAAACTGCGAAATAGTACTACTTACCTAGCGTCTCCAAATCTAATAATGCTGGGGTATCATAGAATGGTAAGGTTGGAAGGGACCTCAAGGATCATCTAGTTCCAACCCCCTGCCATAGGCAGGGACACCTCCCACTAGTACAGGTCACACAAGGCCTCATCCAACCTGGCCTTGAACACCTCCAGGGAGGGAGCATCCACAACGTATCTAGAGACAGAAAACATTGTAAGAAAAACTGCATTGATGCTTATGTAATACCAATTATTTAACATTTTAATCTTGCATAGACTGACCCATTTATTTGAATTTGATGTTATACTCCTAGCCTAACTGGGAAGCAGCCTTAATGGGCACAGATACATTAGTGAAGAGAGAGGGTACTGATGCTTGGTTGAAGTATTCTGTGCAGCTTCATGCATCACAAAAAATTGAGTTGTTAGTGAAATTTGTTAGTAACTGTAAACCTCACTTTTTTTTTTTTTGACAGCAGTGAAAAGGTAGGTTCTACAGCAGAAATTTGTCTTGTATCAGAAAAGTTTTTATCTTTGACTGCAGCTGAAGTAACTCTCGTTAAATACCATGCCACTAATCCAAGCCTGGTGTATGCTGTATAGCACATGGACCTTGGACAGGAATGGAGACAACTCTCAACCTGTCATCTTTTATGACAAGAATGTCTCAGTGAGAAAACTGAGGCAGTGCAGCCACATCTCTGCTAGCAGGGTTGCAAGGGATGTGGCTGAGGTCATCCTCTTGTCTTGGTTAACTTTTTAGGCTCAGTTTTAGTCCAAACATAAATTTAGTCTATTCTACCAGTAATAAAACCACAAGTAAGATGGATCCACGTATGAAACACTTGTATTAACATACTGGCATTAAAAATTATTGTAATCCTGCTAGCAAGTAGATCTACTTGTAAAATATTATTAGAATTTTTTTAATGGATGTAAATCAGCTGTAGCTATCCTGTTGAATGTATTATTTTTTATCTGTGAATAATATTAAATCAGAAACATGATGAGAAAGAGTGAATGTAATGACCTGAATTCTGACCCAGCACCAGAAATTTGAGTTTGCAGAATTGATATTCTATCTCTTGTAGTATTACTATCACAACCAGTAAATGCATGTGTATCTCATGGGTCCAGTGTCATAAGAATAAAATGAGCGACCCATGGATGCCCTAACTACTGTATCTTGATGAGGCTGCTTGCTGGGTTACATAAGCAGCAAGAGGCAACAGCTTTGAAAATATTATGGAACAGAAAACCACTGTTGATCCTCATGTAGAAGGATTGCAGGGTGAAATGCATTTCAACGTGAACATCATTTGGCTGAAGGGAGTATTTCAGTGAATTGCACAGAAGGAGGATATCTAATTTGCCATTGTTTTCATAGATGTTTTGAGGAACTAGAGGAGAAACAGTGGCCCAGTCAATGTCTCAAATCAATCAAGGCAAACAATTAAAAATTACCTTTTAATACAGTGATGCTCTCAATTGCATCCAGTGACTAGCAATAATCTACTGAGTTAGTAGTGCAAAAGTTGAGTATGTGCATTTTTTGTTGCCTCATCTCCCCCTCCAACTCCAGCCCCCAAAACCCCAACTAACCAAGCCCTCCAAAAAAACCCAAGCAAACAGAAAACCTCCCCAAAGTCTCTAAACTCCAGAACCTCCTATGTCCTAGTGTGCAGTATCAGAGAGTTAGCATGATATCAGGAATTATAAAACTCTTGTTATTCTTTGTATGGCTGTCAGGGGAATTAAAAATTCAATGGAAAATTACATTACCCTCTTTCTAATAGGCAAATGTACTCTAAGTCATACAAGCATAAAGTCACTATCAAAGCACTTGTAATGTAGGCTGACAGAAAGATAATGCATTTTTTCCTTTAGTCATTTGTTATTTACCAGTACAAAGTCACAATACAGACTATTAGACATCACGTATTTTATATTCAAGAGGATGAGACAACAGGAAAATACTGCATATGTCTAGTTGAGTAGAGCTGCTATGCCATAATGTAGAAAAATAAAGCAGTAATTCTAAAAGGAGAAAGTCCATTTTTGGAGCATCACAGTACTATTTAAAAATAGCATTATTAAATCTGGAAAATAGTTTAATAAAATTATTGTCATAGTTTTAGTTCAAGGGTCCAAACTCAAGTTTTGGGCTTCTACCTATGTCTTTCTACCTTAAGCATCTCTTTTTTATTTTTTTTTTTTTGGTCTCTGGTTCTTGGGATATTTTTTTTCCCTTGATAGAAACAACATGCTCTATGAGGCCAAGTCAACATGCTCTATGAGGCCAAGTCTCTGCTCTTAATTTCATAATGAGACACAAGACTTGTCAGCACTGCATTCCCCTGCTGGTGCTGCTCTTTGGCATGATGGGCATTTATGCCATTCTGTTTGTGCTGCTGAGATTACATTCCTCCAGTGAAACTATGGTTTCAGCCTGGACACGAAGTTGCCAATTGCTGGTATGTATGTGGTACAGTAATGATATTTGAGATGACAGTGGTTTGCCAGATTGCATTGCTGTATGTTTGAGTGTAGATATTTGTGTTTTCTTTTCACTACCAAAACAGGTTTTTGTTGGAATTGCTAGCGTGGCAAAATAAAAATGTTCTGTGGGGACACAGCAGTTTCAGGAATGCCTTTGTCACAGATGTCAGTATTTAATTTCAAATGGTTTGTATTCGCATAGTATAGAATCTTTTTGAAATTATAAAGCTGATCTATACCACTTAGGCAGGATGCAAACTGTCTTATAAAGAAATGTCAGACTGGTTGGAGAAGTAAGGAAGCCAGAAATGTGGGTTAAGGGCAGTTTGTGTGAAGTCATAGAGCAGCATGCTGTGATGCCAGGCTGATAAAAATTAGCACTAGCTGATTGATAACTGCGCTAATCTTGTGAAATCAACTGTGGGGTAAGTTGACAGAGTAATTGTGTTCAGTATTTTGTGGTTTTGATCACTCAGCTGTAGGCTATTGATGGAATAATGTTTTCAAATTTAAAAAAAAAAAAAAATTTGTTGTGCTCATATGCAATGTGGTCTTTAGCCTGTCAAGAAGACTGGCCTCATCTGGTAGTATCCATACATAAAATGTCAGAGACCTGAAATTCCAAATAGCAGCATTTCAGCATCACAGTGTCGCTGGGTAAAAGTCAGTTTCAGAAGGGAAGCGTCAAACTCCATCCTTCATTCCCAGAGAGGTCATAGAATGGCTTGAGTTGGAAGGGACTTCATTGACAGACGTTTGCTTATTTCTAAGGAGGGGAAAAGAAAAAAAAAAAAAAGGTAATTCTCTTCCAAAAGTTCATGTCTATAGACTAGCCCATGAGGTCTCTGATGAAAACATGAGTACCTAATGACCCTGGGAGCTTATTGCCCTCAGAACTTACGGTGATGCCTGCAGAAAGCATAGCTTGTTCTCTGACGTTGTACTTTTCCTGCCTTCTCAGAGATTATTGGTAAAAAAAAAAAAGAAAAGGCAAAACTACCCCCCCAAAGAAAACAAAAAACCCACAAAAAAACCCCAACTTGAAAAGAAGAGCTATATTTTATGCCAATTTAGCTTAAAGAAAAAAAATATCCCCAAGATGAGTTGTCTGAAGTAGTTAGGAAAGGTGACGTAATATAACAGCTGTGGGCAGTTTTCCTCCCCACTTCTTAATATAGACAGAATTGATTAGTTGGGTGTAGTGTAGTGCTGCATGTGTCAAGTAGGTACAAAATGGTTGTTCTCACGAGAAAATTGCATGCAGACTTAGCACATGATAAGCTGTCTTGTGTTAACACAAATTGCCTCCTTCTTGAAATGGAAAGTGACTGGGAGAGCTATAGAGGATGTTTGTATAGGCTGAGCTATACACATATTCTGTGGAAAAAAAAAACAGTTACAAAATTCCTCTATGCTCTACTTTAGGAAGTGTTTTGCTGAAGAGAATACAGAAAGAAATATTCTGCTTTAATAAAAATGTATACTTTTACTTGCCTGTGAACTCGAAAGAATAAAATTGCTCTGTGCAGTGATAGCAGGCTTCATCTTGCAGAAATAAGCAGTTTGAGTTAAAAATAAACCACTTGAGTTAACATAATGCAATCAACTTGTTGAAGCACAAATAATGTTTTTATCATGCCATTACAGCCCAGAAAACTGTCAAAGCAGCAGCTTGAAGCTCTCAAAATTAATTAATTTCCATCTATGAAAAAAAAAAATGAAATGTGCTAAATCAGGAAAAAGGATTTTAATTGTAGGTACCTGAAAAAAGCAAAAATTATTAAAAAACTTACTCTCTCAACCATAACTGTAACACTTTTGCTATGATGCTATAATTAATGGCCAATTACAGCAAATGTATGTTCCCCAGGGACACAGTGCATTTATTTTCACCAAGTGTTCTTTCCATTTTTTAATGTTCAATATTCACATTTCTTTCTTAATGCAAGATGAGTTAATATTTTAAAGACCTGAAAGAAATGCTTTTCAGCTGAAATGGGAATGTAAAGTACATTGTACTCAGAACAAAACAGTGTTTTCTGTAGTGTGTCAGCAGCTAAGTTGAGAATTTGATAGCTTTTCCCTTCATTTGTACCATTAATTGCTTTTTGGTATTTCTGAGGAGTGCAAGTGCCTCCAAAGGGACAATTCTCCTATTTGAGTGAAGTTTGAGTACTCTATAAAGCTTTCTTACTGTACTGGGTAATGTGAACTTACAAAAATATTTAGGAATGTAAGACCAGAATGGGTTGCAGCCAGGCTGAGTTTCCAGGGATAAAAAGAAAATGTTTTCAACTTTCTCTCTCATCATAAACACCATAAACTAGCCACTCCGTTAATTGCTTTCCAGCACCCCATTAAGAACTTCAGTTAAAAATAATGTCCCTAAAAGTTATAATGTGTCAGAGGGGAAGAAATTGTAATGTGTCACAGGGTTTAAAAAATTTTTTCTTTTTATATATCTTTGCCACTCTACCAATAAATCCTTATCAGTCCAAATCTGACAGTAAGCATGAGTATACCAGCAATTTTATACCAATACAGACACCTAAAATTTTTTCAATACTGGACCAGTTCAGGTTACATTCAAGTGTGTGAGTAGTGGTCTGTGATGATTGCTTTGTAGCTTGTGTAAATGAAATTAAATGCCTCTTTCTTCAGAACCAAAAACTGCATTTAGCTCATTTTTCCCTTCTGACTGTTATCACATAGCAGCTGCTCCCTCATTTCATGTACCTGTCTACTCATATTCAGATTCTGACATACCTTAAGAGGAAAAAATTAGTCTGAGCTAACAGCTCTGACATAATTTCTCCTTCATTCAGCCATTTCCTACTTTCTTACTTGCCTTGCTCTAATTTGTGTTAAGCACTGACAATGAAAGGAAAAACATTTAATAAAAGTAGAAAAATTATATAAATATTAGCAGAGGGGTGGAGGGAGAACACATGTGGAACATGGGAAGGCACCTAATTGTTTGGAAGGAGTTAACAATAGCATGTGTTGGAAGTGGTCTTTACACAGACTTCCCTCTTTCATTCTCACTAAGGAAATTTTTGTACTGAGCTAGTGGATGTGTCCCCTAAACTTTTGTTTCCTCATTTCAGATCCCTCTTCTTTGAAAATCCCCCAAAGTTCTGTTTGTAGGTGAAATTGATTTCTTAGGCACATATGCCTATTCTACAAAAAACTGTCCTTTGCAACTGTGTGTTCTTACATCATTCTTTTTTTCATATTTGTATTCTGTTAAAATAATCTTTGGTTACTTTGGTCGTACTTCTATTTACCTGTATAATTATTTAGACATTTACATAATGTCTAAATATGTCTAAATCATAGAATCATAGAATAGTAAGGTTGGAAGGGACCTCAAGGATCATCTAGTTCCAAACCCCTGCCATAGTCAGGGACACCTCCCACTAGTACAGGTCACTCAAGGCCTCGTCCAACCTGGCCTTGAACACCTCCAGGGAGGGAGCAGCCACAACCTCCCTGGGCAACCTGTGCCAGTGCCTCATCACCCTCACTGTAAAGAACTTCCTCCTAACATCCAGTCTAAATCTCCGCTCTGCCAGTTTAAACCCATTGCCCCTTGTCCTGTCATTGCAAGACCTTGATATGAAATATGAAGTCCCATATTCTTCCTTAATTTCGGCTCATTTCCCCCACAAATCCAGTAGCACATTTTCACGTGAGAATTCCTCAATAAAAGAATTAGGGTTTAATTCTCACATAAGTGAGCTAAGCCAAGTTTCATTTCTCCAGCCTTGCCTAATGCCTCTCAATAACGCTTGTGGCTTTCCACACCTCCATGTTACGGAGGTGCTATTCCCCAATGTGCCACCCTTTTCCAGAGGAGCAGCCCATATTTCTTCAGTAAACATTGCTTTGCAGCAGGCCAGCTATGATTTCATTAGCAAGCATTTTAGGAAAAGAGAGGTACAGGCTGGGCAGTGAAACTCTGGTTGATATCTACAAAGAACATAAAACCATAATTTATGAAGGATGTGTACTGGATGCATGAAGTTGAGCATATGCCAACAACCAGAGCATGAACTCTTCAGGACTCTGGGCTCATGCCAGCATAAGCAAAAACTGGTATAGGCCTGTCATTGCTGTTGCTGCTTCAACTCGTGCAACATGCTAACACGGGGTACACCACGCTTTCTTTTGCTAAATTAACTTGGCCAGTGAATTCCTTTAACTACTTAATGTGTCTTAGTGGCATTGAGGTTCAGTAGGCTGAAACTGTAGCATTTTTAATGAACTGCAGAGCATTAGCTGTGTGCTTTTTATTTATACTCTATTGGGGTCATTTGTGGTACACTATGAAGTCCTATTGATTACCCAAATTTCCTGGTAAGCTAGCTACATTTAAAAGCAGATATGGATACTGTTTTCATTAACTGAGCTTACACAAAACTTAAAATTTATGAAATATCAGGGAAGGGTCAAGAGCATGTATACTTTGTGATCCACAGTTAGACTTCCATGAAACAAAGAAAATTTGCTGAAACCAAAGCATTTCTGTTAACTGAAGTCATTGTTCAACAACATTTAAAAGAAAAAAAAATATGAAAAACAAACCCTAATGAAGTGTGGTGAGCCAGCAAAAACCAGATAGGATCATGCAAGGTATTGTAAGTCTTGTAGAATGATGGCAAGAACCTTTTTGTACTGGCAGATATACTCAATTTACTGGCAGACTTTAGCAATGGGCTAAAAAAGAGTAAGCTGTGAGAGCAACTGCTGCTTGCTTGTTTTCCTCCTTCAGTACACAGACTGAAGTAAAACAAAAAATGGTACTTCTCTTGTTTCAATGTTGAGATAGTAGCAGAGCTGAGCAACTTGTGTTGATCTTAATTTTGAGAACAAATGTTTTATGTGCAATATTATTTTGGTTGAATTACCTCTAGCAACTAAGCTGATATCTTGGTGTTAAAAGCAGCATGAATTGCCGTGGATTTCTACCTTGTAGAATGCACATGATGATTATATTGATTTCTAGGACAATTTCAGGTTAGCTAAGTATGAACTGATAGATTAGAACAATACTGCCAGTTCGTCAGTATTTTTCTTAAATGCAATTATCTTTCATTTCTACCTGAAAGGAGGTTGTAGCCAGGCAGGGGTTGGTCACTTCTCCCAGACACTCAGTGACAGAACAATAGGATACAGTCTCAAACTGTGACAGGGTAGGTTTAGGCTGGATGTTAGGAAGTGCTTCACAGAAAGAGTGATTGGCATTGATATGAGCTGCCCGGGGAGGTGGTGGAGTCACCATCCCTGGAGGTTTTTAAAAGGAGGCTGGATGAGGCATCTTGGTGCCATGGTTTAGTTAATTAGAAGGGTTAGGTGATAGGTGGGACTCGATGATCTCAAAGGTCTTTTCCAACCTGGTTAATTCTGTGATTATGTGGTTCATTTCCCATTTGAAGTTTTGAGCCCCTGTGGGAGGCAGAATGAGCATGGAAATTAAAAAAGAGAATGCATGTGCATGTATGCATGATATCAGTGCCAATTTGCCAGTAGTGAGCCTGAAAGAAGACAGCCTGCCTGCTCCACCACTCACCCAGAAAGTTAGCAGAACAGTCAGCCAATTACACAGCAAGCTATCTACAGCCTAGAATGCTAGAAGTCAAAGGTGGTTGTTGTTGTTTGCTTCATTTTTCCCTTTGTATATCAGCTACTCTGTGTGTTTTCTCCATGTTATGTTTGGGAATATATAAGCTTTATTTTTCTGACTTAGATGCTCATGTTTTCTTACTCACATATTATTTTACTCTATTATATTGCTCAAACCAAGAGATTGCTAAGTGTTATTTTTATTGCTATCATATTTGCCTAAGTGTACCTAGTTTTATCCTACCTGACTCTGGAGAATTAAAGCGAAGGTGGCTGTTTAGCGTCTTAATTGCTTCATTCCTAACAACATCTGAGAAAAGTCTTAAGTGAACAATGCAAGAAGTAAACACAATAGGAGACACTGCTGCAGATCATTATCCTCTGACCCCTCTTTGCTCCCTCCTCCTCTCACTCAGAGAAAGAGGGAATTGAGGTGATTAGAGTTTACCACACCTTGCAGAGGAAGGTTACAGTTTGTGTAAGGAAAATACTCATATATGTACACACAACCCCTTGATGATTTGGCTTCCTATTTCCAGGTTATTTTGTCTATTATTGGTAAGTAAACCTTCATCAGAAGATTATTTAAAACAAACAAACAAAAAAGCTAATCAGTGATTGCCATCACAAAATTGATTGGCTATTACCAAGCCAAAAAAAAAAAAAAAAAGCTTTTCTCTTAACCTAAACAAACCTCTCTCTGAAGTGAAGTGGAAAGACAATCTATTCTATGCTATTTCATCAGCAAGTACATCGGGAATCATTTGATCTGCATTTGATTTTTGCTTAGAATAGTGGTTGGTGATCCAGTTTTTACACATCTCCCATACTTTTGAGTTTCTTTGGGTTTTTATGTAATCTGAGATGTCACGTTTGAATCTTGGTTTGCTTGGTTGCATGATGAATATGGATCATAAATTCCTTCTTTAACAAAAAAAATTCTAATTTAATGCACTGTAGAATTCTTTCTAAATTTGTTTTATGCACTATGTTTGTAACTGTTTAATAGAGGTGTATACTGTATTTGCCTAGCATGGAAGAGATACTATCATTAAAAGTTGTGCTGCCGTTGTTCAGGCAAATGTAACATTATACAGATTATTCATGCAAAACTTTCCTTTAAGAATCTTCATTTAAACAGTTAAAACACTAAGATTTATCTTTTCCTTCCTTACACCAAAGCCCCTTCTGAAAGCTTAGTACAGTTCTGTTCTAATTTTGTGTTTTTAATCTCTAGTGCGAATAATTTTATCAGACCTTTTGGTGGTTGTTTAGTTCATTTTAGGTTAAGCCAGGGGTTAACTTCTTATAGAGATTCATTAAGAAGCAACTGGGTTCTTTCTGAGGACAAATGGAAGTGTGTTTTGGCCAAGATTTAAAGAAATGATGCAAAATTTGAGATTTCTATCCATTCTGTTCTCCTCTCTCAGCACTGTTACTTTCAGCTTGGAAGTACTCAGATGTGAAGTCTGGCAGAGATTTGTCCCTGTGTTTCACACGTGATCTTGCCCAGTTCAATAATGATCTGTTTTCATTTGGCTGAGATGCAAGCTTTTAAATAATGTATGTTACATTTCTCCAAAGATTTATATTAAATGATGAAATCAATAATCTAACAACATTTGCTTGGGACATGATATGTGTGTGTGTGTTTGTATCCTATAAACGTCATGAAAATATCCAGTAAAAGTCATTCTTGCAGTAACTTGCTGGATTTGTGTATATAGAGAAATCAAGAAGAAGGAATTCAAAGATATGTACAGGGCTTTGGATTATTGTTAACAACTGTGTGTGTGAGTGAAATCCATTTATGGAAAAATTGTAGCCTAATTAGAGGCTGGATTATGAGAATTCTGATTACCAAGTTGCAGTATATGATGATGGAGTTATAACATCAGTGGGTTTAATATATCTGTAAATATCTGAGAGGTGTACAATGAACTCAATACAAAACATTTAATTAAAAAAAAGGCAGTTTCTTTCCTGAAAAGCTATTATTATATTGATACCTAGAAGATAAACTTTACAAATGTGGTAAACTTTAAACACAGACAATTGGGGGGAAAAAAATATAAAAATGAGGAAAAACCCCTAAAGAAAAGGAGAACAAAAGATTGCCATATGTCAGAGCTAGGGGTGTGACTGAAGTTTCATCTTCAGAGTACCAAGTGACCTATTAGACCTTAGCAATGCAAACATTAATTGCTAAAATAATTGTTTTATCATAGAATCACAGAATGCACTGGGTTGGAAGTGACCTCTAGAGGTCACTCGATCTGACTTCCCTGCAGTAAGCAGGGGCATCCTCAACTAGATCAAGTTGCTCAGAGCATCATCAAGCCTGACTTTGAGTGTCTCTGGGGGTGGGGCCTCCACCACCTCCCTAGGCAATCTCTTCCAGTGTTCCACCACCTGCATAGTAAAGAGCTTCTTCCTAGTGTCCAATCTAAATTACCCTTCTGGAGTTTGCTGCAGGCAGGTCAGATTATATGATTTTAGCAGAATGAATTAAGAAGTGCTACAAATAAGATGTTTAAGTGAAAAAAATCACAATAGGCTTATTACTTGCCTTTTCATGTTGATTTTATCTGTTAAAAGGTGTTTTGTTTTTTTTTTAAGAAGTGGTGTTTCAAGGGCTGCTGTGGCTGTAGGCTATAGAATGCCATCATAAGGAACGTGGAAATTTTCCTCATGATGATGTATCAAATATTTGATCCTGAGAAGTATCAAATATTCTCTTTTCTTGTTCTTAGAAACCCAGATGGAAATTGCTCTTTCTGTTTACAGTATCTTTCAGTATAGTTTTCAAATTGATTGTCTTTGCCCTTAGACATGGGCATAAGCATATGGATAAATTTTGTATAATCCTATAAAATAGCTAATAATAAACATGCTGCAGTTACAAGAATATATAACAAAGTAAGCTTCTACTGAGTCAGTGTTTGAGGAATATCATTAAACAAACTTGCACCGACCAAATTTACATTTTGCATCTTCTGAATACTTTGCTGCTGCTACCAGCTGAGTTGCACACTTTTCTGACTGACTTTTATAGTCAATACACAATCTAATCTGTCACTCTTACTATAACTGTACAACGGTGTGAGCATGAAAATTTGTTGGCAGAAGAGTAGTACCCATTATTAATCTGTACCTCATGTGGTACAGATGTGGTCATTTGCTACAAAAATATTCTGTCTTTCTGAAACCAATTGTGAGAGAATTATCTTGGGATCTACAGAATTTTCTTGCCAAATAATTCTGGGAAATTGAAGTCAAACGGAGAACACAGAATATTTTACTAATATAAGGGAATAACAAGAAGCTAGGCAGAACTGGAAGTTAATGTATAGGAAGGCTGCCTGCTTTATCAGGGATGTACATGGCCTGGGTTGAGTGCAGAGCCATGCTGTCTGAGTTTACCAATCTGTATTGAAGTGTCACAGCACTAAGTTGTGTCACTTAACCAGTATTGGGGAACCAGTTCAACTGAACTGGAAATGAAGATGATCTTGGCATTGATGAGAGGACAGAGTCTGCTCAGCAAGTTTGCTGTTGATACCAAACAGAGGGGCTTGGCTGACACACCTGAAGGCTGTACAGCCATTCAGTGAGACTTGGACAGACTGGAGAGATAGGCAAAAAGGAACCATATGAGGTTGAGTAAGGATAAGTGCAGAGTCCTGCACCTGGGAAGGAATAATAAACTGCACCAGTACAGGCTGGGAGATGATCTGCTGGAGAGCAGCCCTGTGGAGAAGGACCTGGGAGTCCTGGTGGATAACAAGTTAGCCATGGGACAACAATGTGCCCTTGTGGCCAAGAAGGCCAATGGGATCCTGGGGTGCATTAAGAAGAGAGTGTCCAGCAGATCAAGTAAGGTTCTCCTCCACTCTACTCTGCCTTAGTGAGACCCCATCTGGAATGTTATGTTTAGTTTTGGGCTCCCCAGTTCAAGAGGGACAGGGATCTACTTGAGAGAGTCCAACAAAGGGCTACGAAGATGATTAAGGAGCTAGAGCATGTGCCCTATGAGGAGAAGCTGAGGGATCTGGGGCTTTTTGGTCTGGTAAAGAGAAGACTTAGATCTAATAAATGTTTGTAAATATCTGAGGGCTGGGTGTCAAGAGAGGGGGGACAAACTCTTCTCAGTTGAGCCCTGTGATAGGACAAGGGGCAATGGGTATAAACTACAGCACAGGAAGTTCCACCTCACCACGAGGAAGAACTTCTTTACTGTAAGGGTCACAGAGCACTGGAATAGGCTTCCCAGAGAGGTTGTGGAGTCTCCTTCTCTGGAGACTTTCAAGGCCTGTCTTGCTCAGGTCACACAGAGACACATCTAGATTTTATGGTCCTGCTCTGGCAGGGGGATTGGACTCAATGATTTCTGGAGGTCCCTTCCAATCCCTAACACCCTGTGATTTTGACCAAAGGTGGCTTTCAATCTGATCAGTATTTCGGAAAAGACTTGATGACCTCTGGAGGTCCATTCCAACCCCTAACATCCTGTGATCCTGATCCTGTGATCTTTGTAGATGGCACTATTGTTACTAAGACTTTAAGGTCCCTGAGGACTAAGGCCTCTGCCTTTATAATTAATAGTGAAAATGGTAAAAGAGAAGATGAAAGTAGAAGCAGTGGAAATGGAGTGTGAGACTAAATAAAAATCAAGATGGAAAGAGCAGGGTTGGAAAATCTAGGTTGGTACCTAAATTTTGGAGATAGCATTTGAAGATATAAATGCAGAACTGATATGACTGAGCATGCTGGTACTAACTTAGTGAAAAGAGAGAGTACCAGAAAGCTGCTGAAAAAATTGCTCTGAATCTTCTCAATCCACAGGTATGCGGCATTACTTAAGTGGGGTGGCTAGGTCTGCCCTAGGACATTGCTGGAAACCTGCATTTAGAATGCTTGTTTTGTGTTCCTCATCCCTAGAATGAGTCATGAATACTGCAGAGCGAGTCACACACTTTGCACAATGCAGGAGGAGGATGATGAGCTGTAATTCATACAGCTTAAAAATAATGCACTTCAGATACTCATTGCAGGACACTAAAGTGGGTGGAGGGGCTAGGGTGTCTAACCAGTGAATGAATGGTCCTTGTTGCATTGGAAAAAAATATTTGAGTTTGTCTTTGGGGAAAAAAAAAATATTTAATAAATGTAATCACTCTGCGGGGCAATTCTTACACAGTTATTTTCTTTGTTGCAGAACTTTTCCTTCATGCAGCTATGCCAGAAGTCTAATGACATGTAATTCAGTCTTTCTTCAGTCCCTGGTACAAGCTTTGGTAGTTTACTGAGGATTTGCTGGTGTCTGCCTGTCTAAAGTTAGACCTTTTTGCCTTGTGCAGATAATGTTTTGGCAGAGAGAAAAATAAAAGAACCCTTGAAAAGTCTATGGTCATCTGACCATAGAATAAAACAACAAGGAAAAGAGCAGGAGAAAAGAGCAGCAAAAATAAAGTAACATTACTCAGCTTGTAAAACAGCCCCATGATGCCTGCTTTTAAAGAAATGTCTCCACATTTGAAACACAACAAGATGTGGTAGAACTGCAGTATAACCTGCACCAGAAAAAAAAAAAAAAATCACATAAAGAAATGAAGAAAACCAATTCATTCTTAAGCAGTGAGTAGATCCTGCTAAGTTCGAATTGTCCTATAGGCTGACCTACAGAAATCCAGTGACAAGCCTTCTGTGTTAAAACTTCCAGCTTAATATAGGGAAGGCTCTTCTTTCCCTTCTGAAATACCTTTACACCTTTTTTTTTTTTGGCCACCTTATCATTTGAAGCTATTGAGACATTTAAAGTCCTCCTTGCCCACAGCTTGTTGATTATAGAAAAGATTTGTGACTAAGGGACATTATTTCATCCTTTGTTGGGTCCAGAAAACAGAGAAATTCAAAAGGGGACGTGGGTAGTGGTTTTGAATATGAATTACAGCAGAAATACTGATTTGTTTTTCATTTGTTCAGTCCTTCATAGAATGGCAGATTTTTTTTCAGCAACTGTGCTTTGGTGTTTAAAAAAGGAGATTTCTATCTCCCATGAAGAAATAGTCAGAAAACAGTAAAGTGTCTTCGCTTTTTTGTTTCCCCTTTTTAAGAGTTCTGGCTATTGAACTGTAACATTGGCCACATGTGCATTAAAACTATAAAGTCCTTATGAATCTTTAATGAGGAAACGTTCATATGCTTACAAAGTAGATGGTTTTAACAGAGGCACCTCAGTCACTCTTAATTTTGTTTCCCTCACCATCCCCCAGATACCTCAAGGGCTCCGTTCTGCATTCCTTACACATTTTGCTTGCTTGGGAAAGACTCTCATTCACATTAACCAAAAGACATCACCCTCTTTCTCCCCCTCCCC
>WBNM01000145.1:14396-42568 GCA_013399055.1 Ramphastos sulfuratus | reverse complement strand
GTACACAGGACTCCAGATGGTACTCCAGAGAACATGGTGAAATTCAGCAGGTAATTGGGCTGAGGAGAGTTTCCTCTTCAATTACAGGAGCCTGACCTCTTCTGGAGACCTTTTGGTTCTTATTTTCCACCCTTCTAGCTAATTTGTGTTCTCCAGCTCTGCTCAGCACACACCAAGACAACCTGCTGGAGTGGGTCCAGAGAAGGGCAGTGAAAGCTGGTTGAGGGGTCTGGAGACAGGCCTGGTGAGGAGCAGCTGAGGGAACTGAGGGGGTTCAGCCTGGAGAATGGACACTTCTGGCTCTCTACACCTCCCTGAAAGGAGGTTTGGAACCAGGTGGGGGTTGGTCTGTAACACATGAAATGGTCTCAGCTTGCACCAGGGGAGGTTTAGGTTCAACATCAGAAGAAACTTCTCCTTTGAAAAGATTCTCAAACTCTGGCACAGGGATGGTTGAATCCCCATCCCTGGAGGTCTTTCAAAGACTGATGTGGTGCTGAGGGCCAGGGTTTAGCCACCAGCCTTGGTAGAGTTGGAAAATGGTTGGACTGGATCTTAAAGGTCTTTTCCAAAAGGAATAATTCTGTGCTTCTAAAGGTTTTTGCAGCAAGTACCTGCTTGTCATGGCCACCACTGCTGGGACCAGTGGAACATGCCTGGAGCAGTAATGGAGGAGGGGTTTTGGATACTCTCCAGAGCTGCCTGTCTGCAGAACTGCTCTGCAGAAACTTCTGCTTCCTCTTAGCTTGTGAAGCAGGACTAATGACAGTTACATGGCTGATGATTAAGTCATAGTCCAGAGCTTGAGGATGTACATCTGCCCAGGAAGCAAAGAATTTGGAGGAGCTCGACACCACCTGGGCAGAGGGGGAGGAAAATCAGTTGGAATTCCTCCCCTTTTGTATCTAGAATCCCTCTGTTCATCTGCTTGTTTTCCCCCAAACAGCAGAGTGTTCAGGACTGCTTCCTAAATTCAGATACCCAAACACCTTATCAGTGTTTGGAGAAATATTTATGGATCCTTATTATGCACTCCAACACCTCTAAGAAATTCCCCTGTGTATTTCTGTTTGAGATCACCTCCATTTCCCATGGTGAGGACACTTTTCTCCAGCAGAGATCTGCCCTCAAAGGGAGCTCTCAGTGACTGCAGCACCTGAGGAATGCTGCATCTTTTCAGGCCTTTTACTGAGAGATTTAATTAGCCTGGCTGGCACCTAGGAGATGGAGAGAGGTGATTCTAGTACTTGACTCTGCTCTGGCAGGGCCTCACCTAGAGTTCTGTAGCCAGCTCTGGAGCCCTCAACACAAGGAAGGACATGGACCTGATGGAGCAGGTCCAGAGGAGGGCCACAAAGATGATCAGGGAGCTGGAGCAGCTCTGCTGTGAGGACAGGATGAGGGAGCTGGGGTTGCTCAGCATGGAGAAGGCTCCAGGCAGACCTTATTGCCCCCTTCAGCTACTGGCAGGCAGCTCCAAGAAGGCTGCAGAGGGAGCATTTGCCTGAGACAATTATTTGAAATGAGAGGAAACTTAGATTGGATGTGAGAAACAAGTTCTACACCATGAGGGTGCTGGAACACTGGGACAGGTTGCCCAGGGAGGTGGTTGAGGTCCCATCCCTGGGGTTATTCAGAGTAAGGCTCTGCAAGGCTCTGAGCAACCTGCTCAAGTAGAACAGGGGGGTTGGACTGCAGGGGGGTTGGGCTGGCTGAGCTTTGGATGTCCCTTCCAACCCAAACCATTCTATGAGAATTTCACCTCTGGATTTGTGTTTGAGATCCTCACCTCTGTTTCCCATGGCCACTTCTCCACCAGAAAAATCTGCCCTTGGAGGAGCTCTCAGTGACTGCAGGGCCTGGGCAATGCTGCTGCTTTTCAGCTCTCTTCCTGAGAGATGTAATTACACAACCTGGCTGGCACCTAGGCTGTGCTGCTGTTTGGTGCAGGCACTTGGTGCTGAGTCATGCTTCTGGGTGCAAGGTTGCTAAATCCCAACTTGTTAGCTGTGACTCTGCTGAAGAAAGGTGAAGATATTTGGAAGTTAACAGGATCCAAGTATTAACTAACCAACTCTTCCCTGGAGATAACTCCAATGCAAGGGTAGCACATTCCACTTCTGCATCCTGAGCTGCAAGTGGAACACTCTTGAGAGTTCTTTTCATAGATTTCTAGAATGAATTGGGTTGGAAAGGACCTTAAAAGTCATCTAGGTCCAACCCCCTGCCATGGGCAGAGACATTTCTCACAACCCAGGTTGCTCAAGGCCTCATCCAACCTGGCCTTGAACACCTCCAAGGAGGAGGCATCCACAACCTCTCTGGGCAACCTGTGCCAGTCTCTCCCCACTCTCACTGGAAAGAATTTCTTTTCCTCAATCTGAGATCCAGGGTGGGATTGTTCTTGCTGTTCTGTGTTCCTAAAGGATGCCCTCACCACAGAAAAGGGGTGAGGAGGAGGGAACCAACAAGGTTGTTAGCAGGGGTCAGCTGCTGTGGGAACACTTCCCTGTGCCAGCAGGTTTGTGAAGTTGGTTATTTTTTAAATGTGAAGTAGCAGGGAAGGGAAAACTTCAGCAGAGCTGCTGTATTCCTTGGGGATCACTGTGCCCAGGAATGCAGCAGGGTCATGGGGAATAATCCATCTAGCTTGACAGGTGATTAGATTTAGAGGAGGAGGAAACAGTTGGATCTTCCCCTAAATCTTATCAGTTGTGCCTGGAAGCCAAAATAGGCTCCTCTGAAGAACTGGGTTTTGTGTGGATAGAATCACAAAAATCCCAGTGTGGTGGGGGTTGGAAGGGACCTCTGGAGATCATCCAGTCCTACCCCTCTGCTAAAGCAGGGCACCCACAGCAGCTTGCCCAGCATCACAGTGCCCAGGGGGTGTTGGAAGCTCTGCAGAGAAGGAAACTCCACAACCTCTCTGAGCAGGCTGCTCCAGGGCTCCAGCAACCTCACACCAAAGAGGTCTGTCCCTAGGTTTCTTATTGGCCTCTTTAAGCACTGAAAAGCCACCAGAAGCTCTCCTTGGAACCTTCTCTAGGCTGAACAACCCCAGGATACAGTTCAGAATCATAGAATGGTAAGGCTGGAAGGGACCTCAAGGATCATCCAGTTCCAACCCCCTGCCATGGGCAGGGACACCTCCCACTAGCACAGGTCACTCAAGGCCTCATCCAACCTGGCCTTGAACACCTCCAGGGAGGGAGCAGCCACAACCTCCCTGGGCAACCTGTGCCAGTGTCTCACCACCCTCACTGCAAAGAGCTTCCTCCTAACATCCAGTTTCAATCCCCCCTCTGCCACTTCAAACCCATTGCCCCTTGTCCTGGCATTGCAAGCCCTTGTCAATAGTCCCTCCCCAGCCTTCCTGGAGACCCTCTTCAGGTACTGGAGGGCCCCTCCAACAGTTCCATGTCCTTCCTGTGCTGGGGGCTCCAGACCTGTACACAGTGGTTGTTTAGTTGGTTTATGGTTGGACTTGATGCTTGTAAAGGTCTTTTCCAACCTTACCGGTTGATAATCTGCTTGGTAGGAGTTTGGGTCAAATTCTGCCTAAATTGGGTTAGTTTCTCAGCACCTCAGTTAACTGAACAAAGAGTGATTAAAGTGCCTGAAGCTTGACAAAATAGGACAAGGCCCTCTTGGGATGCAATGAATCAATGTTCTCTAACTGAGCTGGAGAGGAGGAATTGGCTGTAGATGTGAGGTGGCACAGTGCAGGGAGTGAAGCTGCTCTTGGCTTATTGTAGGTCAAGACCTACTTGATCCTTAATTTTTTCTTCTGGGATATGGGATGCAGTCATCATCCTGGCATTTCAAGTCTGAATCCCTAGGTAATTNTTCCTGTGCTGGGGGCTCCAGAACTGCACTCAGGACTGCAGGTGGTGTCTAAGGAGAGCAGAGCAAAGGGGCACAATCCCCTCCCTTGCCCTGCTGCCCACACTGCTCTTGCTGCAGCCCAGCACACAGTTGCTGTCTGGGCTTCACTCACACTGCAGGCTCATGTTGACCTTTTTATCACCCCAGGCCCCCAGGTCCTTTTCCTCAGGGCTGCTCTCCAGCTTCAAACTGGATTTGGATGATACACTGGGAAGAAATTTTTCCCCATGAAGGTAGTGAGGCACTGGAACAGGTTGCCCAGAGAAGTTTTGGAGGCTCCCAAGTGTTCAAAAGGCAGGTTGGATGGGGTCTTGGGCAAGCTGGTCTTCATGGAGCTGTCTCTGCCTATGGAACTAGATGATCTTTAAGGTCCCTTCCAACCCATCCTGTGATGCTTCTATGAGCTCATGGTGTGCCCTTCAAACTGTCTTGATTGCTGTTGCCAGCACTTCTGCATCATGCTTCCAGTGAAGAGCTTCAACCCAATCCTTGGTACCTGATGTTCAGCTTTGCTAAGTGGGAGGCTTTGATGCCTTATAAAGGGCCTTTTAGAGAAGTAAAATAGGAACAAAAGTTACTTAACAGCAATTTCATGCTTGCAGCTGTCAAAGAAGCATTTGAGGATGATTATAGCAGCATGACCTTGGGAGAACCAGCTTGGAAATGTTTGGAATGCAGGTTGAGTCAGAGGTGTTCCCCATATAGGAAGGACTTGATCCCTCATAGCATGACACTGCACAGACAGCACTGCAGCTTCTGTAGGACCTTTCTGAAGACCAAAAAAAGGGGGTGTGGGGGGAAAAAAAACCATTTAAAAAAAAAAAATTGTTAATCCTCTTTGGAAAAGCCTGAAAGGCCTCTCTGGAAACAGAAGGCCCAGTTGCTCATGTGGTATTGGCTTGTCTGTGTTGGTTTTCTCCCTGTCTCCTAGAGACAGCGCTGGCTTCCTCCTTTGTTTACAGTGGCTGCTGTGAGTCATCTGTTCTGGTGAACATTGCAGCACTACACATCCCAGTCTGCTCAGCCTCCTCTCTGCAGCAGGCAGGTCTGAGTTCCATGCTGTGGCTGTAAGGACTTCCTCTTAGCTCCAAAAGCAGGTGGGAGTCGTGGTCGAGGCTTTCATTTCTCCGGTGCAGGAAAAAAAAAACTTGCTTGAGGAGTTGTTAATTTTGCTCCTCTTGTTAGGAGTTGGGAAGGTGGCCACAAATCCTTGCTTCAGTTCAAAGCCTTTGTTTTCCTTCCTTGTGATACATGCAATTCCAACTCTTCCCCTTTGCACATGCAGGAACAATCTCATCTCCTTCCTTGGAATGGAGGGAAGCAGATTTCAGAGCTCCCCTTTTTTCAGTAGGGTTAGTAAGAAGCAGTGTCAGGAGGAGCATCAGCAAAGCAGTGAAACTTTGCAGTAAGGAAATAATTTGATCCCTGAATTCCAGCATGCTGGAGTTTGGAAGGGACCTCTGGAGATGCTCCAACCCAATCCTGCTGCTAAAGCAAGGGTACTCACAGAAGTTTGCCTGGGATCAAAGTGTCCGGGTGGGTTTGGAATCTCTCCAGAGAAGGAGACTCCACAGTCAGTCTGGGCAGCCTGCTCCAGGGCTTCAGCACCCTCACAGCAAAGAAGTTTCTCCTCCTCTTCAGGTGGAACCTCCTGGGTTCCAGTTTGTGCCCATTTCCCCTTGTCCTGTCCCTGGGCACCACAGAGAAGAGTCTGGCCCCATCCTCTTGCCCCCCACACTTTAGCTCTTGCTGAGCACTAATCAGATCCCCTCTGGGGCTGCTCTTCTCCAGGCTCAACAGCCCCAGGAGCTGTCAGCCTTTGCTCCTCACAGAGATGCTCCAGGCCCCTCAGCATCTTTGGAGCCACCTGTGGACTCTCTCCAATAGTTCCCTGTGTCTCTTCAACTGAGAATTCCAGGACTGGACCCAGAGTGCTCCAGCTGTGGCCTCACTGGCACCATCCCTTAGCTTTTTGTTGGCTTTGAAGAAAATCTTGGCTAAGCTTGTCCCAGCCACCTGCTCCTCCTCAGCCATCCTTTGGCTGTGATCTCATTGGAATGGGATTTTGTGCTGCCTTTGCCAGTGCTGGCTGGCATTGTGCTTTCTGCTTTTGAAAGCTCCAGTGTGGGTCTATCTCCTCTGGTGAACATCAGCAGGGAGAGGTTGTTAAGCTGAAGAATTTGAGCTCTTCCCTGGGGAGCTCCGTGATGCCTTCTGTGCCGCTGTAGCTGTTGGAGAGGGTTTGGGAGCTCCTGGCTTGGCAGAGATCTGTACAAACCTGGTTTTAATTCTTCTTCCTTCCTCACTTGCTAGGAAGTGGACATTGTGATAGCACCATGTCGGGGCTTCCAGTCTGTTGAAGCCACCTTGGCAGAGTATGTGAACCAAGTCCTGCCTGTTGTCACCTTTGCCATCAGCGAGGAGGAGCTTTCGCCGTCGGACGAGAGCGAACTGCGCCAGATCAAGGAGAAATTCTCCCTGCCCATTTTCTTCTTCAGAGTGCCAGACTCAGGGCTCGACCTGATTAGTCCCAAACCCCCTGCCAATGAAAAATCCTCCCTTCACTGCCAGCTACTGGACTTGGAGTACCTAAATAGCAACCACTGCAGCTGTGGGGCACCTGCTCCTGACGGCGATGCCCAGAGCATGCTGGTGGAGCAGCTGGAGAAGCTCCGTCTCCTAAGCACTTTTACCAGGCAGGTGCTTCAGAAGCACCTGGTGGAGGCAGCTACCAGTTTGAACGAGGTGCACTGTCGCTGCCTCAACATCTTCATCAACCAGGCCTTTGACATGCAACGGGACCTGCAGATCACCCCCAAGAGGCTGGAGTACACCCGCAAGAAGGAGAACGAACTCTACGAGTCCCTGATGAACATCGCCAACCGCAAGCAGGAGGAGATGAAGGACATGATTGTAGAGACACTGAGCAATATGAAAGAGGAGCTCTTGGAGGATGCTGCTAATATGGAGTTTAAAGGTAACTTATGGGCAGGGGAGCAGCTGGGATAAAGAGGTTGGAGACTTTAGAAGAGAGGGATGGATGGAGTCATGTTTGCCATTTGTGCCAGGTTAAACTCGATGGAGTCCTGCGCAGCTTGATCTAGTTGGAGGTTCACAGATTGCAGCAAGTTGGAAGGGACCCTCAAAGGTCAGCTTGTGCAAATCCCCTGCAGGTGTCCTGATCTAGGACACCTCCAACTAGATCAGGTTGTCCAGGGCTATGGCATGGCTGATCTTGAATGTCTCCAGGGATGGGGCCTCAACCATAATCCCTGAGCAACCTGTTCCAGTGTCTCACCACCCTCGTTATTGCAGAACTTCCTCCTGATGTCCAACCTAAATTTGCCCTGCTCCAGTTTGAAACCATTGCCCTCATCCTATCACTACAAACCCTTCTAAACAGCCTCTCCCCAGCCTTCCTGTAGGTCCCCTTCTGATCATAGAATGGTTTAGGTTGGAAGGGAGCTCAAAGCTCAGGCAGTTCCAATACCCCACCATAGGCAGGGACACCTCCCTCTAGAACAAGTCACTCAAGGCCTCATCCAGCCTGGCCTTGAACATCTCCAGGGAGGTTGTGGAGCACAGAATCACATTCTGTGATCACAGATCCCATTCTGTGCTCCACAGCCTCCCTGGGCAACCTGTGCCAGTGTCTCACCACCCTCACTGCAAACAACTTCTTCCTACCGTCCACTTTCAATCTCCCCTCTGCCAGTTCAAACCCATTCCTCCTCCTCCTCCTCCTCCTGTCATTACAAGTCCTTGTCAATAGTCCCTCCCTAGCTCTCCTGTAGCCCACTTCAGATACTGGAATGCTACTACAAGGTTGCCCCAGAACCTTCTCTTCTCCAGGCTGAACAGCTCCAACTCTCTCATCCCGTACCCATAGCAGAGATGCTTCTGCCCCCTGATCATCTTTGTGACCTGCTCTGGACCTGCTCCAAGCAAGTCTGTCACAGGTGTTGGGGGTCCCATAGCTGGGCCACAGTACTGCAAGTGAGGTTTCCCTGCTTGCTGAAGGAGGGGTTGGACAAGATGACTTTCAAAGGCCCTTTCCAACCTGATGGATTCTGTGATCTGCCAGAGGACACTGCAGGGGCAATCTGGACAAATGGCATGGCAAGAAAATTAACAGCTAACACACAGAGTATTCTTCTGCAGTGGCACTGCCCTTAAGTGAGAGGCCTGAACAATGAATCACAAAATGGCTTAGATGGGAAGAGACTTTAGAGATCATCTCCTCCAACCTCCAACATGCTAAATCTTGATTATTTCTAAATCAGACCTTTCCCCCTTGAGCTTTCTTTGGGATATTTTACTTCTCTGCTTCAATTCCCTGTTCAGCTGAAGAAGAAAATAACTCTCAGAGCTTTGGTGGATGGATTGAGACTTGGGAATAAATCTGCACTGAGGAGAGGGAGGAAAAAAGAGGAAAAAGCTGTTTGGGTTTTAACTGTGAAGGCTCAGTTTGTATTTTCTGCTTGTTCTCCTTTGTCTGATAGAGGCTTGCACGAAGAGCTTTGGGTATAAAACCTCCTGAATTGAAACCTTTCTGGGTAGGTGAGGGTTTTTATTTTCCTTTAACAACATCAACACAACATTTTTGTGCTCCTGAGGCCTATGCTTGGCATCTGGTTTGCGTTTTGGGGCAATGTGAGAATTCTCACTGCATCTTCTAGTACCAGAACTTCCAGCAGCACATGAGCTGGGAAGCATCCAGAACCATGGATAAACTGCCAAGGGTGAGAGGCTGTCCAAATTTTGTCTGCAGGGATGCATGGTCTGTCATAAACATCAAAGTGAAGATGATGTGTGGGTTGATCCTCCACAGCTCTCCTCTGCTTGCTGAGCAGGGCTTTAGAATCTCAGGATCACAGGGTGGGTTGGGCTGCAGGGGACCCCTCAGGATCACAGGGTGGGTTGGGCTGCAGGGGACCCCTCAGGATCACAGGGTGGGTTGGGCTGCAGGGGACCCCTCAGGATCACAGGGTGGGTTGGGCTGCAGGGGACCCCTCAGGATCACAGGGTGGGTTGGGCTGCAGGGGACCCCTCAGGATCATTTAGTTCCAAACTCACTGCCATGGGCAGGGACATTTCCTACAAGATCAGCTTGCTGAGGGCCTCATCCAACCTAGCTCTGAACAATTCCAGGGTTGGAGCCTCCACAGCTTCTCTGGGCAACCTGTTCCAGTGCTTCACCACCCCCATAGTAAAGAGCTTCCTCCTAAAGTCTAATCTCAATCCAGTTTCTTCCAGTTTGAAGCCATCATTCCTCATCCTGTCACTCCATGCCTTTACCAAAAGTCCCTCCCCAGCTCTCCTGTAGCCCCTGTCAGGTACTGGAAGGCTGCTACACGGTCTCTCTGGAGCCTTCTCCACTCCAGACTGAACAGCCCCAATCTCTAAGTCTGTCTTCATAGCAGAGGTGCTTCAACCACCTCTTGATCTTCATGATCATGATCATCTTTACCATAACTATCATTCCTGTTCTAAGGAAATTTGTTTCACTGGGCAGATAGAGATTTTTCTGTTTAAAATCAGCAATAACTCAAGGTTATTGGTTTAGAATAACTTATTTTGTCAGAGTGCTCTTCTGAGGCATGAGAGCAGCCAAAACTCCAGATAATGTTATTTGTCTTAACTGACTTCCTCCCATTTTGCAACTGAAGGACAAAGAGGAAAAGTGATGGATTGCCTTTAATCTTGCAGGCTAGGATCTGCATCTTTTTGCTTCTGCAGCTGGGAAATAAGGACATAGAATGGTTGGAGTGAGTCCAGAGGAGGGCCACAAAGATGATCCAAGTAGTAACTCCACTAGGAGGACAGGCTGAGGGTGCTGGGGGTGTTCAGCCTGGAGAAGAGAAGGCTCCAGGGAGACCTTAGAGCTGCCTGCCAGTACCTGAAGGGGGCTACAAGAAGGCTGCAGAGGGACTGTTTGCAAAGGCCTGCAGGAACAGGACCAGAGGTAATGGTTTGAAGTGAGAGCAGAGCAGATTGAGATTGGATGTGAGGAACAAGTTCTGCACCAGGAGGGTGCTGGAACTCTGGCACAGGTTCCCCAGGGAGGTGGTTGAGGCCCCATGCCTGGAGATATTCAAGGTGAGGCTGGACAAGGTTCTGAGCAAGCTGCTCTAGTGAAGGATGTCCCTGCTGAGTGCAGGGGGTTGGACTGGCTGAGTTTTGGAGGTCCCTTCCAACCCAACCCACTCTGGGATTCTGTGATTTCAGAGCTGGGGTGCTGCAGCATCCATGTTCAGGATTCTCTTATGTGCAGAAGTATCCTTAGGGGCAGCAGAAGATCCACCTGCAGTAAATGTGTGTCTGTTTCTTTGCACGACAGCTGGCACTCAGTGTGTGGCATCTTGTTGGCTCTCAGCATTTGAAGCAGTACCCTGAAAGCAGGAAGGTGTTATTTGAGGAGCTAATGCCATCTGCTGATCACTGGATTTGTTTTAAGTAGACTCTTTTTTTTGGCCAAAATCCAGAAACAAGGTCTTCAGCTCCTGGTAGTAATCTTGTGTTGCTCAGAGTGGTTCCAGTGCCTGGGCAGTGATTGCTCCTTGTTGGTTTCAGAATGCCAAGTGACCCTCTACCATGCCCTGGTGAGGCCACAGCTCTGCAGTATTGTGTCCTGTTCAGGGCTCCCCAGGTCAGGGGGAACAGGGAACTACTGGAGAGAGCCCACAGGAGACTCCAATGATGCTGAGGGGCCTGGAGCATCTCTGTGGGGAGCAAGGCTGAGAGCCCTGGGGCTGAGAGCCTGCAGAAGAGCAGCCACAGAGGGGATCTGAGCAATGCTCTGCAAGAGCAAGCAAGAGGATGGGATCAGACTCAGTGGTGCCCAGTGACAGGACAAGGGGCAGTAGGCACAAATTGGAACCCAGGAGGTTCCATCTGAACAGGAGGGTTGTGAGGGTGCTGGAGGCCTGGAGCAGGCTGCCCAGAGGGGTTGTGGAGTCTCCTCCTGTGGAGAGCTTCCAAACCCCACCTGTCCAG
Organism: Ramphastos sulfuratus; assembly: GCA_013399055.1. Lineage (NCBI taxonomy): Eukaryota > Metazoa > Chordata > Aves > Piciformes > Ramphastidae > Ramphastos > Ramphastos sulfuratus. Next base: position 31,687 of record WBNM01000145.1, on the reverse strand, counting down.
TGTGATCCTGGGCAAGCTGCTGTGGGTGCCCCTGCTTTGGCAGGGGGTTGAACTGGATGATTTCCAGAGGTTCCTTCCTACCCTCACCATGCTGGGATGCTGTAATTGACCCTGCCAAGGTACCAGGGAAGCTTTTGTGTGACCACAGTGGCTCTTACATCACTTTCTACCTAGCATTCAACATCCAGCAATGAATCCTCCTTTGCTGCAGTCAGTGGTGGTTCTGCTGGTTGTGAGTTGTTCAGTATGACTTCTAAACTGAGCTGAACTGGTATTGTCATCTGAGTCTCAAATCCTTGTTCCTTTGTCCCTTCAGAGATTACCAGGATGTTTGGAGCAGACCTGACTGGGCCGAAGCTGTGCTCTAGCCCTTCGCAGACCGCTCCAAGCAGCTCTCAGTAGCCATTGCTGTGGTGAAGGTGTCTTGAGTACAAAAGATGCCTTTTTTTTTTCCTCCTTCTCTCTTGTGTAGATATCATCATTCCTGAGAATGGGGAACCTGTCAGCTCCAAGGACATCAAATGTTGTATCAAACAGATTCAGGAGCTGATCATCTCTCGGTTAAACCAGGCTGTCGCCAACAAGTTAATCAGCTCCGTGGACTACCTGCGAGAGAGCTTTGTAGGGACCCTGGAGAGATGTCTGAAGAGCCTGGAGGAGTCTTGGGAGGTTTCAGTACATCCTGCAAGGACTTTGGAGAAGTCAAAGGATGCTTCTGTACACATCACAAGCAATTATCTCAAACAGGTATGGTGGCTCCAGTGGCTGCCTGTGGTCTGCTTAATTATCTTGACCCTGAGCCAGCAAGGGTGGCAGGTGGCTGAGCTGCTCAGTGAAAGGAGCACAGCTCTGGGGCTGGGGTTCATTAAGGGAGCTGCTAAAATTGGGAAAGAGTCACTTAAAGTGCTCCCCTTTCCTGCATCTGTGTGTAGTAATCAGTCTACAGCCCAGAACCACCTCAATACAGCAACTGGATCCTGGAGGCTCCCAGTTCTTGTCTCCTGTTTTCATTTTCAGAGGGTCCAGCAAATTTCCTAGTGCTTGTATCTTGCAAAGTTCCCATTCTTTCCTCTTCCCTCTGTTTTCCAGATACTAAATGCAGCTTATCATGTTGAAGTCACTTTCCACTCTGGCTCCACAGTAACTAGGATGCTGTGGGAGCAGATCAAACAGGTATGGGCATCTTTGTCTTTTATTTCTGGTACCTGTCACTTAGTGAAGTGTTTTTTGGTGAATACCCCACCTGAAGTATTGTGTCTGGCTCTGGAGCCCCCAACAGAAGGAGGACATGGAACTGTTGGAATGGGTCAAGAGGTGGAATGGGTCATGAAGATGAGCAAGAGGGCTGGAGCACCTCTGCTGTGAAGACAGGCTGAGAGAATTGGGGCTATTCAGCCTGGAGAAGAGAAGGCTCTAGGGAAACCTTAGAGCAGCCAAGGAGCTACAGGAGAGCTGGGGAGGGACTTGTTACAAAGGCATGGAGTGACAAGACTGATGGGTGATGGCTTCAAACTGGAAGAAGCTGGATTGAGATTGGACATTAGGAGGAAATTGCTCCCCATGAGGGTGCTGAGGCACTGGAAGAGGCTGCCCAGGGAAGCTGTGGGAGGTTCCAATCTGGAAGCCAGGTTGGATGGGGCCTTGAGCAAGCTGCTCTAGTAAGAGGTGTCCCTGCCCACAGCAGGGGTGGTTGGAACTAGATGCTTTTTAAGGTCACTTCCAACCCAAAATGGTCTCTGATTCTGTGGATTTGGTTGTACCCATCTTACTTTGTGTATGCACAACAATACTGTCAGCACTACCTCAAAACCATTAATTAATTAGCCCAAATCTCTGTGCAGATGACTGTGTGGGCAGCAGGGCAAGGGAGGGGATTCTGCCCCTTTACTCTGCTCTTGTCAGACCCCACCTGGAGTCCTGTGTGCAGNGGAACTGGCTGATCCTTGAGGTCCCTTCCAACCTTACCATTCTATGACTGTGCTGTTGCAAGGCATCGAAGCAGCCTGTGTAATGTAAATTGACTCCTCGCCTTTTTTTGGGGGGGGAGGAGCAGTGCTTTAACTGTGTTTCCTGACCCCTAGATCATCCAAAGGATTACATGGGTCAGCCCCCCTGCTATCACCAGTGACTGGAAGAGGAAGGTTGCTCAGGATGCCATCGAGAGCCTCAGTGCCTCCAAGCTGGCCAAGAGCATCTGCAGCCAGTTCCGCACCAGGCTCAACAGCTCCCACGAGGCTTTTGCTGCTTCTCTGCGACAGGTGAGTGTGAGCAGCTGAAAGGGAGGCTTTGTTTTGTGCATTGCCCCTTCTTGGAGAGAGGAATTTTAATTGCAGAGAGAGCTCTCAGAGCAGCAGGTGCAGTTAATTGCTGCCCTTCTCTAGGTAGAGGAGGCGGAGCTCTAATGCAAGGTGCTGCTTTTAGAGCAGGGATGCCTTCAGTGGGATCTCTTTGCAGACTCTCAGCTTCACACCAGCAGGGCTTCAAAGCAGGCAGGGTATCATAGAATCATAGAATAGTAAGGTTGGAAGGGACCTCAAGGATCATCTAGTTCCAACCCCCTGCCATAGGCAGGGACACCTCCCACTAGCACAGGTCACTCAAGGCCTCCTCCAACCTGGCTTTGAACACCTCCAGGGAGGGAGCAGCCACAACCTCCCTGGGCAACCTGTGCCAGTGTCTCACCACTCTCACTGTAAAGAACTTCCTGCTAACATCCAGTCTAAATCTCCCCTCTGCCAGTTCAAACCCATTGCCCCTTGTCCTGTCTTTACAAGACCTTGTCAATAGTCCCTCCCCAGCCTTCCTATAGGCATCCAGGCTGGAGCACCTCTCCTGCAAAGACAGGCTGAAAGTATTTGGGCTGTTCAGCCTGGAGAAGAGAAGCCTCTGGAGAGAGCTTAGAGCAGCATTTCAATACCTGAAGGGGACTACAGGAAGGCTTAGGAGGGGCTGTGGTGATAGGATGAGAGGCAATGGTTTGAACCTCCAGCAGGGGAGATTTAGGTTGGGCATCAAGAAGAGGTTCAGCACAGTGAGGGTGGTGAGACACTAGAACAGGCTGCCCAGGGATGCGATTGAGGTCCCATCCCTGAGGACATTCAAGATTAGACTTCATGTGACCCTGAGCAGTCTGATCTAGTTGGAGGTGTCCCTGCTGCCTGCAGAGGGGCTGAACAAGCTGACTTTTGAGGGTCCCTTCCAACCTGATGCAATCTGTGAACTCCCAACTAGATCAGGCTGTGCAGGGCTTCGTGGAATTTGACCTGGCCTGAATGGCAAACATTATTCCATCCCTCTCTTTGTGCCTGCTGCCTGGAGGTGGGATTAGACAAGAAGAGCTTTGAAGTCTCTTCAGTTCTAACTCTTCTAACTCTTGCAGTTAGAAGATGGCCACTCTGGCAGGCTGGAGAAGACAGAAGACCTGTGGCTGAAGGTGCGGAAGGATCATGCTCCCCGCTTGGCACGGCTCTCACTGGAGAGCAGGTCCCTCCAGGATGTGCTGTTACATGGTGAGCATTGTGCTTGATGTTCTTGCCATTATCTTCTGCTCCCTCCTGAAGCAGTCAGTGGGTGGAAAGGAGTAGGAAGGCTGTTTTGCTTTTCACTCAGCTGCTTTGCTGAGCATCCATCTGATGCATACTGAGTGCTTTAAATTGTGCAGCTGCTGGCCTGTGAGGAGCTCTGGGCTGCCAGAGTGCAGAGGGAGAGAGAAACACATTTGAATGAGTTTCAACAAGTCCAAGTGCCAGGTTCTGCACTTTGGCCACAAAACCCCCATGCAGTGCTACAGGCTGGGGAGCAGCCAGGCAGAATACTGGTTGGCAGCAGCTCAGTGTGAGCCAGCAGTGTGCCCAGGTGGCCAAGAAGGCCAATGGCATCCTGGCATGTATCAGGAACAGTGTGGCCAGTAGGAGCAGGGCAGTCCTCCTGCCCCTGTACTTGGTGCTGGTTAGGCCACACCTTGAGTCGTATGTCCAGTTCTGGACCACTCAATTTAGTAAAGATGTTGAGGTGCTGAAGGTGTCCAGAGAAGGGCAGCAAGGCTGGGGAGGGGCCTGGAGCACAGCCCTGTGAGGAGAGGCTGAGGGAGCTGGGGGTGTGCAGCCTGCAGAAGAGGAGGCTCAGGGCAGACCTCATTGCTCTCTGCAGCTCCCTGAAGGGAGGTTGTGGCCAGCTGGGGTTGGGCTCTGCTGCCAGGCACCCAGGGCCAGAACAAGAGGACACAGCCTCAAGCTGTGCCAGGGCAGCTTCAGGCTGGAGGTTAGGAAGAAGTTCTTGACAGCAGGAGATTGGCATTGGGATGGGCTGCCTGGGGAGGTGGTGGAGTGCCCATCCCTGGAGGTGTTTAAAGGAGGCTGCATGAGGCACTGAGTGCCATGGGTTAGTTAATGAGAAGGGTTAGGTGACAGGTTGGACTCTGTCTCAGAGCTCTTTTCCAACCGGGTTCATTCTGTGACTCTGAATGTCTGACTAAGTGGATGTTGTCTTGCAGGCAAGCCAAAGCTGGGCCGTGAGCTGGGCAGAGGACAGTATGGTGTGGTCTACCTGTGTGACAGCTGGGGAGGGCACTTCCCATGTGCCCTCAAATCTGTTGTTCCTCCAGATGAGAAGCACTGGAATGACCTTGCACTTGAGTTTCACTATATGAGGTGTGTATCCTAAGTGCTGTTCTTCTGTATGGTTCTCCTTCCCCTCACTGCAGCAAACAAATGCTGTTTGAGTCTCAGAATCCTGTTTGCATAGGGAGAAACTTTTTCTTGCTGCTGTTCTGCTCTGCAGTCAGTGACTTAGAATCAGAGAATCAGTGTTGGAAGGGACCACAAGGATCATCCAGTTCCACCCCCCCTGCCATGGGCAGGGACACCCTACCCTAGATCAGGCTGGCTAGAGCCTCATCCAGCCTGGCCTTGAACAGCTCCAAGGATGGGGCCTCATCTTGACCTACTGAAATGCCAAGCTGCTGTTTCTAGTGAAGATGCCACTGCAGAAGTGCAACAGGCATGAAATGGGAGGCAGATCTGCTCCTCCCTCTCTTCATCTCTGCATTCCTGTTTTCATTTACAAGGGGGTTAGATGACATTTGGAGGTCCCTTCCAACCCAAACCATTCTATGATAATATAACAGCAGCCTTCTAGTACCTGAAGGGGAACTGCAAAAATAGTTGGGGAGGAACTTTTTACAAGGGCTTGTAGTGACAGGATGAGGAGCAGTGGCTTTGAGCTGGAAGAGGGGAGATTGAGACTGGAGATCAGAAAGAATCCAGTGAGGATGGGGAGACACTAGGTTGCCCAGGGAGGTTGTGGATCCCTACTGGGATCCTTCCCTGTTGATCAAGCNTAAACCATTCTGTGATTCTTTGACCCTTCCAACCCAAACCTTTCTGTCAATCAGATTCTCTAGTGTCTGCTGTTTGGCAGAGTAAGTTGGAATTAATGAGATATGCTAGCAAACAGTTCTTCTTCACTGAGTTTTGCTGTTGGGAAAGGGAATCTTTGTCTTTGAGTTCACAAAAGCAGCTTGTGGGTCTAGACTGCAGAAAGCTAAGCTTGTCCTCAGTGAAGAGCTGCAGAACAGACAGCTGAAATCAACCAGGGTTTCTGAGGTGCTATGGTCTTTAAATTGGCTTCTTTGAGTTCTAACTGCATCAGGCAGCTCTGCTGATCCACACAACTGAAGTGTGCTGTGAAGTCTTCCTGCTCTAGGTTTGCCTCCCCGTTGTACTCAAGCTGCAGCCGTTGAGTTTCTCTTTCACCAGCTGAAGCTTGGCTTGGTGTGGAGGGAAGGATTAAAAATAAACAACTGAGCAGCTTTTCTGTGCTGAACTTTCTCTAGGTCTCTGCAGAGCCATGAGAGGCTTGTACACCTGCATGGCTCTGTGATAGATTATGGCTATGGAGGAGGCTCCAGCATTGCTGTCCTGCTGATCATGGAGCGCTTGCACAGAGACCTCTATACAGGACTGAAGGTAAACAACAATCTGTGTTCTTGTGGATGTCTTTAGCCTGGAGAAGAGGCTGAGGGGAGAACTCATTGTTTTCTAAGTCCCTGAAAAGAGGTTCCAAACAGGTGAGGGTTGGTCTCTTCTCCCTGGTATCAGGTGATAGAACTGAGGAAATGGCCTCAAGTTGCACCAGGGGACGTTTAAGTTGGAGGTCAGAAACAATTCCTTTGCTGAAAGGGTGGTTAGGGATTGGAATAGGCTGCCCAAGAAGGTGGTGGAGTCACCATCCATGGAGATGTTCAAAAAACATGTGGCCATGGCCCTTGGGACCATGGTTCAGTGACCATGGTGGTGTTGGGTTGGTGTTTCGACCACATCTTAGAACTCTCTTCCAACCCAAACGATTCTATGGAGTTGTCTAATACATCAAAAATAATCCACACCTAAGGATCTGTACAACACAGCTGGAACTGCTCAGGTTTGGTGGGTTTTTTTTTTTCCAGAGCTTTTGGTAAAGAAGAAGAAACAGAAAGTGACTTCTTGAGGAATTAAACCTGTGTGTGTTCATTCTGCAGGCTGGGCTAGAATTGAGGACACGATTGCAGATTGCCCTGGATGTGGTAGAAGGGATCCGTTACCTTCACAGTCAGGGGCTTGTGCACAGGGATATCAAACTTAAAAATGTTTTGGTAAGGACAATTATTTTTTTTATATATATATCTGGCTTTTTCTGATGTCTGACAAGGCTCTTTTCAGTGGGAGGGAGAAGCATGTTAGGAGGAAGTTGTTTGCAGCGAGGGTGGTGAGACACTGGCACAGGTTGCCCAGGGAGGTTGTGGAGCATAGAATCACCCAATGTGATCTTTGATCACTTTGGGTGATTCTGTGCTCCACAACCTCCCTGGAGGTGTTCAAGGTCAGGTTGGATGAGGCCTTGAGTGACCTGTACTAGTGGGAGGTGTCCCTGCCTATGGCAGGAGGTTGGAACTGAATGATCCTTGAGGTCCCTTCCAACCTTCCCATTCTATGATTCTATAATAGAGGCCTTACAGTACCTGAAGGGTGCCGGCAGGAGAGCTGGGGAGGGGCTTCTGACAGGGGCTGGTGGTGACAGGACAAGGGGTTATTTCCTTTGTCCTGTGTGAGGTTTGGGAAGTGCCTGCAGTGAACAAGATCCTGAACGAATGAGCCAAAGGCAGGAGGAAAGCAGCAGAAGTGAGTAGGAAAGGGGAGAACAAGAAGACAACAGCCTCAGAGCTGCACTCTTCCATCTAAGCTCAGCAGAGCCCTGAATTGCTGCAGCCAACCAGAGGAACAAGGCAAAGAGGAGGAGAAAGCTCTGGGAAGACCTTAGAGCAGCCTTCCAGTACCTGAAGGGGCTACAAGAGAGCTGGGGAGGGACTTTCAACAAGGGCTGAGAGGGAATGGATTGAAGCTGGAAGAGAGGAGATTGAGACTGGAGATGAGGAAGAAATTCTTTAGAGTGGGGAGAGACTGGCACAGGTTGCCAAGGGAGGTTGTGGATGTCCCTTCCCTGGAGATGGTTAAGGCCAGGTTGGGTGAGGCCTTGAGCAACCTGGGCTGGTGGGAGGTGTCCCTGCCCATGGCAGGGGTTGGCACTGGCTGATCTTTAAGGTCCTTTCCAGCCCAATCCATTCTGTGATTCAAGTGAGGCAGTGACTTTCTTCAGACAGGATCTGTTAACCTGTCCTGTTTTTAGCCACAACCAGCCTGGCAGTGAGATTTCTCTACCTCATTTTTGGGCAGAAGGCCTTGGGGAAAGGGAGCAGCAGAGTAACTTCTCTCAAAGGCAGAGTGCTTGAAATAAAAGTAGGATTTCCAGTTCCTGGTTCTACTAAATCCCAGCCACACCCTCCTTGTAGAAGACAAGTGGAGGCTTGCCTTGTGGCTGAGCTTAACTAGCTGAGTGTCTAAGAGCAGCCAATTCATCCTTGAAGCTCAAGAGCAACTGCTCAGCACTTCAGATGGAAACCTAGCTCAAGATCTTCAACACAGGAAGGACATGGACCTGATGGAGCAGAGAGCCATGAAGTTGATCAGAGGGCTGGAGCACCTTTGCTGTGAGGACAGGCTGAGGAAGCTGGGGTGGTTCAGCCTGGAGAAGGCTGCAGGGAGACCTTAAAGCTGCCTGAAGGGGGCTTCTGAGGCATGAGAGCAGCCAAAACTCCAGATAATGTTATTTGTCTTAACTGACTTCCTCCCATTTTGCAGCTGAAGGACAAAGAGGAAAAGTGATGGATTGCCTTTAATCTTGCAGGCTAGGATCTGCATCTTTTTGCTTCTGCAGCTGGGAAATAAGGACATAGAATTGTTGGAGTGAGTCCAGAGGAGGGCCACAAAGATGATGCAAGTAGTAACTCTACTAGGAGGACAGGCTGAGGGAGCTGGGGGCGTTCAGCCTGGAGAAGAGAAGGCTCCAGGGAGACCTTAGAGCTGCCTGCCAGTACCTGAAGGGGGCTACAAGAAGGCTGCAGAGGGACTGTTTGCAAAGGCCTGCAGGGACAGGACCAGAGGCAATGGTTTGAAGTGAGAGCAGAGCAGATTGAGATTGGATGTGAGGAACAAGTTCTGCACCAGGAGGCTGCTGGAACACTGCAGCAGGTTCCCTAGGGAGATGGTTGAGGTCCCATCCCTGGGGATATTCAGTGAGGCTCTGAGCAAGCTGCTCTAGTGAAGGATGTCCCTGCTGAGTGCAGGGGGTTGGACTGGCTGAGCTTTGGAGGTCCCTTCCAACCCAAACCTATGATTCTCTATTTAAAAAAAAAGCAATGCTCAGACTGAGAAGTGTGGTTGTCAGCTGCCTGTGTGTGAATTCTCCTACAGCTTGACAAAAAGAATCGAGCCAAAATCACTGACTTGGGGTTCTGCAAACCAGAAGCTATGATGTCTGGCAGCATTGTAGGCACACCCATTCACATGGCTCCTGAGCTCTTCACAGGTATGCTCTTGGCTTGAATCCACTGCTTCCCTCCCCTGCCTTCAATTCTGAAAGCCATTACTTTGAATTCATAGCTCAACTTTTTTTTTTGGGGGGGGGGAAGAAATGAGAAATAACCTGAATGAGAAATAACCTGAATGAGAAAATGGAAAAAAGAAATGAGAAATAACCTTAACTTAAACCAAACCCCAGGAGACTCCCTGCTTACAAGGGATGCTGTTTAGTGTTAACTCTTTGCTTACATGAAAGAGAACTTTGGGGTAAGAGAACTCTGTGATTTCAGTTGTGAGAAGCTTTCACTTTCCAGTTGCAAAGCTGTTGGTCATTAATTATTAAGAAAGCTGAGAATTAGTTATTAGGAAGCTGGAAATATTTGGCTTTCACAGCTATCTGCATGGGGAGGGATTTTTATTGCTCTGGGGAGGGATTATTGACAAGGTTTTGCAATGACAGGACAAGGAGCAATGGGTTTGGACTGGCAGAGGGGAGATTTAGACTGGATGTTAGGAGGAAGTTCTTGACAGTGAGGGTGGTGAGACACTGGCACAGGTTGCCCAGGGAGGTTGTGGAGCACAGAATCACCCAATGTGATCACATTGGGTGATTCTGTGCTCCACAACCTCCCTGGGCAACCNCCTCCCTGGAGGTGTTCAGGGCCAGGCTGGATGAGTCCTTGAGTGACCTGTGCTAGTGGGAGGTGTCCCTGCCTATGGCAGGGGGTTGGAACTAGATGATCTTTGAGGTCTCTTCCAACGTTCCCATTCTATGATTCTACATCAGCAAGGATGCCCTGTAAGGAATTTCCATGCTGTTCTCTGTGGAGTGTGTTCAAATTGACACCTGGCACCCACTCTAAGCTTGTTTCTTCTTCCTGAGGTCTGTGCCATGCTTATTAGAATCCTTTTGGTCTGTCTGGGATGCTGCTGCTGCTCAAGATGACAATCCAATAAAAGCAAACCCTCTTTGTGTTTCATTTAGCCAATATTCAGCTGCTTCTTACTAAGAGTGAAATACTCCTGACTGGAGGCTAGATCTTGACCTTAGAGCTGGGCATTGGCTGGGCACTGATGCAATCTGTGCTCAATCTTCTCTTACTCAGAGGGCAGACTTGCTGGAAGTGGTTGAATTGCTGGGTTGAGAGGCTGGAGTTAGCTCTGCCAAACTCCTGGGCTGGCAGCAGAGCCTGGCAGAGCTGACAGTTGGTGTTTGAAATACACCTGAGCCCCTGAGTGCCTGCAGTGGACCATGAACCTCAGCTTCACCTGCTGGTACAGGTGGAGGTCAAATCCCCTGAGAACTGGAAGCTCTTCACTTTCATCCCCCCACCTTTTGGCAGTCTCCTGCTTGGCATCCCACAAGTCTTGCCTGCTGGCAGTGAAGTTGTGGTTTGAATTCAAGGAACTGGAAGCCAGATTTTAGTTCTCAGACTGCTGAGCTTCCAGGGGTGAGGAGGAGGAGGTTTGCCCTGCTGATGTGCTGTGTGTTTTGCCACAGGGAAGTATGATAACTCAGTGGATGTTTATGCATTTGGCATTCTCTTCTGGTACATCTGTTCGGGCCACGTGAAGCTACCAGAGGCTTTTGAGAGATGTGCAAGCAAAGATCACCTTTGGAACAACGTCAGAAGAGGTATAAATGGTTTGTTTGAACTCTGGTTGATATTTGGTGCTTGAGTGAAGCTTGAGGAGATGGGGGGAAAAAAAAAATCTCTCTGAGGCCTTGAACAGCTGAGTCTAGTTGAGAGGAGTTCCTCTAGTTGAGAGGTTGGAGTAGATGATCTCTGAGGTCCTTTCCAACCTGAGCCATTCTATGATTTTCATCCTCCTGGAACTAAAAGGTAAAACCACCACTTGTCTTGCTTCATTGACAGCCTAAAGAGTATCACTTAGCTAGTTTAAACATGGACTGATTGTCCTGAAAGCCTCAAATCAGCAGGGGTGACAAAAGGCTTTCAGTTAACCACCCTTTTGCCTTAGTATCACAGGAACTCTCCTGCCACGTGGCTTAAAGCATGCCAAGCAGCACAACACTTCTGATGTAAAGCAGACCTCAAAAGCAGCCAGGAATGATCCCCTAAAGAATGTTTAATCCCTTAAGATCACCACAGCCTCTAGGAATCACCACAGTCAAGCACTGCATGTGCACCAAGCATGCTGAGGAAGCTGAGTCAAGCAGATGGTGATGGTTGCTTCACCAAACTAGAACCCTACTTTTATGCCCATTAGAGGTTTAGTGTAGGAGGATATTTTGTGGTGGTTTAAGGCCTTGTGCTGTGTCATGGTTATCAGAATGCTTTTTGCTGCTTTGTGGCCTCAGATCCTGCCCATATGATCTCTCCCTTTCTCATGTGAAAAAGATTAGCTCAGTTGAGTGAGTCTTGTAGTTGGTTCATAAGGCTGCACTTGCTTGCTTTTGTTCTTTTCAGTTGAGCTTGCTCCCAAAGGCACTGGCAGCAGCAGGAACTTGCTTTCTTTTAGGGGAGGGTCTTTATGTTGCTCCCAGCTAGTTGTAAAGGGGAGGCTGCAAGGAAATGAAAGGTGGTGACCATCCTCTGCTGAGCAAAGTCAGCAAGAATGGCTCAGTGAATGGCTCCAAAGAAATCACAGAATGGTTTAAGTTGGAAGGGAGCTCAAAGATCATCCAGTTCCAACCCCCTGCCATAGGCAGGGACACCTTCCACTAGCACAGGTTGTTCAGGGCCTCATCCAATCTGGTCCTGAACCACCTTCAGGGAGGTTGTGGAGCACAGAAGCACAGAATGTGATCTTTGATCACATTCTGTGCTTCTGTGCTCCACAACCTCCCTGGGCAACCTCTGCCAGTGTCTCACCACCCTCACTGCAAACAACTTCTTCCTAACATCCAGTTTTAATCTCCCCTCTGCCAGTTTAAACCCATTCCTCCTCCTCCTCCTCCTCTCATTACAAGCCCTTGTCAATAGTCCCTCCCCAGCCCTCCTGTAGCCCCCTTCAGATCCTGGAAGGCCACTCCAAGGTCTCCTGGAAGCCTTCTCCAGGCTGCAGAACCCCAACTCTCTCAGCCTGTCCTCACAGCAGAGCTGCTGCAGCCCTCTGAGAATCTTCATGGTCTCTTCTGAACTGGCTCCAACAGTTCCATGTCCTCCTTGTGTTGAGGGCTCCAGAACTGCATACAGGACTGCAGCTGGGGTCTGAGGAGAGCAGAGCAAAGGGGCAGAATCCCCTCCCTTGCCCTGCTGCCCACACTGCTCTTGCTGCAGCCCAGCACAGGGTTGCAGTCTGGGCTGTGGGGGCACATTGCTGGCTCATGTTGAGCTTTTTCAGCAGCAGTGCTCAAATCTCAGCCTTCAGCAAGAGTGAGAGACCCCAGGCAGCCCATTTAAGCCACCTAAGCAGGGAGCATCAGCTGAGGCTGCTGTCGGGTGGTAACCAGGTCGCTCTCCCTTTGGCAGGGGTGCGCCCGGAGCGTCTCCCGGTGTTTGATGAGGAATGCTGGCAGCTAATGGAAGCCTGCTGGGATGGAGACTCCTCCCAGCGCCCTCTCTTGGGGATTGTTCAACCTATGCTGCAGAGGATCATGGACAGGCTCTGCAAGTCGAGCTCTGAGCACCCAAATAAAGGGCTGGATGACTCGACCTGAAAAAGGAAGCACAAGAAGAATTTTCTTTCCTTTTTTTTTTTTTTTTTTAAATGGTGGGAGAATTCTGAAGCCCCCTAACTTCTGCAGATGGCTTCTTCAGATGTGAGCTCCTTGTGGCTAACATGAGTGGGACAGGTAACAGCAAGCAGAAGATTGCTCATAGAGGTGAGACCTTGGGGGATGCTCCACCTTGAGCATCAGCCAGAGAAATCTTCCCCTGGACACCCCCTTTGATGCTAGTTACTCTGCTGCAGCTTTTATTATGGAGTGGTGCCAATGAGATAGAAACTCCACACCCTTGAACTAAAAGAGGGGAGGCTTTGCCAGTCCCACACACACCACCAGTTGAAGCAAAAGCATCTTGTCAAGTGTCCCAGGTACTGTCTGTGTTGCCAGGACTTGATCATGACACTCTTGACTCAGTAAAGTCCAAACTCTTCCTATTAACTGCTGGTCCAAGGTGGCCTTTGGTCCACCCTCGACTATCCCAATCACTTCTAGATTGGCACAGTGTGGTTGGAGAGGAAGGAGAAAGCAGAGGCTTGAGGCTAGAAAGTGTTGAGGAGCTAAAAGCATCTTTCTTAGCTTCTTGCAACATTCCAGATGTTTACATTGACAGGAGCAAAGCTTCCATGTTTTACCTGAGGGGGTTCACTGCAGTGCAAACACCCCAAAGTTGATAAGCTATTTCTTCTTCTTATGTACCCTTCCTGACTTCTCTAAAGAAGCTCTTTTTTTGTTTTGTTTTGTTTTTTCCTGGTACTTTTGCTTCATGATAGTTATTGGAATGGCTAAAGGAAAGTGCCCTTTGTTTGACAGCCTTCTGGTAAAAGGAAGACTGCTCATAGGTTACACATTGGAGTAGCAAACAGTCATTACAACTAATGACTGGCCATGGGGGAAATGCCAATTCATTTTAATTCTTTTTTTTTTTTTGGGGGGGGGGAGGGGTTGAGTTAGTTGGCAAAGCAGAGACAGTTTTAAATTGTGCTAACTAGGACAGGCAGAGTGGAGGGGTTTTTAAAATCAGGTTTTCTTCTTGGCTTGTTTTAAAGTCACATGTTTGGTGAGAGCATACTGGAGGGGAAAACAGGTCAGGCCTCCTTCTTCAGTAGCTGTGTGGTGTGGCTGTGGCCTTTCCTCTCATCACTGCACTCTGGGAGCTCTTCATTTGGCTGTACTGAAAAGGAGAAAAAAAAAAACAACATTGAGAGGGGTGGGGGAGGAGGGAGAAGAGTCCTGGGCTGGGCTGATCCTGCTGCTCTTCTCCCCAGAGGGCTGCTTCTCCAAATGCTCCTCTTGCCCCCTCCCCACCCCCTTGCCTTTTGCATCTTTGGGGCAAGATTGGTTGATCTGAACATACTTAGAGGGTGGAGGCTGAAAGAGAAATTGCACCACGTTTACTAGAGGAGGAAATAGTGAGTTGGCAACTTCTCCCTGGGTTGTACTGTTGCTCCTGGCTGCAGAGGATGGGCACAAAGAGGCTTTGTTTGCCAGGAGAGGTTTCCCAGGGAGGCCAAAAGGCTGCATCCAAAGCAGTCTGGGGCACATGGAATTGCTGCACCTCCTTGGCTGGAATTTCTTGGCTATGAGAGAGCAAAAATTCCAATCCATAATCTGCCTGTTTGACAGCTGGAACAAAGGAAAGGGATACATAACCCTGCAGTATTAGCTTAGTTTCAACCTTCCATTCTTTGTGCAATAAACAGAATTAATGTGCTTTTATATAAAGATATCTATTAAAAAGAAATACTGTTTTTACTTACCCTGCAGGCATGGATCTGGTCTGGGATGGCATTAAATGTGGTTCTGTACAGCCCCCACCTCCTGTCCACACCTGCAGTGCAACAAATAGCTTGGCCCCAAGTGGACTCCTTCAGCCCTCTGCTGCCTTGCTGATGCCACCAGTGCCACTAACAGTATTAACTCTGCTCTGTGTGGGGGTTAGGAACCTCCTTTACCACTAGGAGAGGCAAGGGCAGGCTCTGGCAGTTAATTAGAGGTAGCTTTGTAGAGTTACTCAAGGTATGACTAAAACTTCCATCTCTGTATATGCACTTCCAGAACTGCTTTCCTTGGGTAGCCACCTCCAGACACTTCTCTGATGCCTTTTTTTTTTAATTGCTGTTTTGTAGCTTTGCTGTTTCCTTTCCATTCAGTTGTTTTGTCTTTCTGCATGTGCAGCTTTTCCCAAGCTCAGTACAGCCATTTCTCTGCCATTTAATACTTGTATTCCATTGGGATCAAGCCTGCCTGGCTGAACTTGTCCTGAGGGATTTCACACACCCTGTTTTGTCTTTCAAACCAGTNTTTTTTTCAACCACACGTCCCCCCCCCCCCCCCCCCCCCCCCCCCCCAATTAGAGCCAGGAAATCAAAGTGATTAATTAGTGGGTTTTAAAGATTCCACAGGTTGTAAACTGAAAAGTTGTACCAAACTTAAAACACCCCAGCCTGGTGCAGTGAGACTGAGCTGTGCAGGAATTCTCCTCTCCAAACTCTCCTCCCTTTCTTGCCCCCATCTCCTGAAGATGTTTGTTACAGGATCTTTTAATATTGCATTGTAAAAAAGGGGGCTTAAAACTTAGTTCATTGTGCAATGTACCACTTGTAACCAGGCACTGGGCAGACTTCTGTGCTGTGTGGACTCTTTTCCAGTGATGTGATCAAGCTGAAGCTAAATCCCAGAGGCTGAGGCTTTGCAGGGAGGAGTAAACCTCCTTTCTGTCTTCCTGTAAACCCAGAAGTAGAGCTGAGGCTTGAAATGACTTTTGGAAAAGCAGCTTTGGTTGCCATGGTTGCTGGTGTGAGGGTTACATGGTGTGAAGTCACTGTCAAGTTGAAGTAGAGCCCTAAAGGTGTTGGGAACTCGCTCTGGACTTGACTCCCCAGCCCAGTTTTAAGCATTTCCTTCACACTACACTTGTTGGGATAAACTGGGGACGGGAGGAAGATTCACTTGGACCACATAGGGTGAGGAACGAATGGACTGGAGGGCTTTGACTGCTGCTTCTGCAGGGCACTTACTCGTGGTCTTGAAGCACCTGATACTTTGAGGATTATTTACCTACACTAAATGCCATGGTACTGAGAAGCAGGGATGGTGCTGAGCTGGGAGAGGGCAGCTGGGCTCTCCCCATCCCTGCTGCAGCATTTGGGGATGGAGCAGCCCTCACCCTCCCTGCCCCTGCTCCTTTTAGCTGAAATAAAGCTACAGAAGTAACCCTTTTATCTTTTCCTACAGCAGAACTGCCCCTTTCCAGGAGACAGCAGCCCTTTATCTGCTTCGCCTCCCCGGGGGGCTTAAAAATAAACCAGCACTAAAAATGTTTGGGTTTGTTGTTTTTTTGCAGCGGCTTGGCTGTTGCAGGGGGGGAGGGAGGGAGCGAGGCCAGGCTTGGGCTGTGCTCCAGCCTCGTAGGAAGACGGAAGGCGTAGAGAAAGTGCAATAACCGGAACGACCGAGCTCAACTGTTGGATTTTGTTGTTGTTATTGTTTGGGTTTTTTTGTACCAGACCCGCGCGGTACTAACTTCCCCCTCCCCGCACTCCCTGTGTTGTAAGAGACGCGACTGTGAGTTCAGCCTTCGCCTACCGGGCGCTGCACAATAAAGCTGCTGTGAACGGCTTTTTTCTGACGTTTCTTCCGCCCTCCCTCGCCGCGCCCCCGGAACTCGGGCGGAGACGCTGCGAGGTCTCGCAGGAGCCTTTCGCTTCCCGGAACCTTTGCTGCGCGGCCGCGGGGCCCGCCCGGACTCATCCGCACGCAGCCGCCCGGCTGCCCGCGGCGTTGCCTGAGCCCCGCGGCGCTGCCTGAGCCCCGCCGCACCGGGAGGGGACGGGGCTGCCTCTGGGGGCGGCGCATCGGCATCAAACGAGCCGTGAGGGGCCGGGCGGTCGCGGGGTGAGAAAAGGAAGGGAGCGTGGATTTGTCAGGCGAACGTGCGGGCAGCGCAAGGCAGGCCCCCAGCGGGGTCCTTCGGCGACGGGGACGGAGGGAGCGGGACGGTAGCCGCGATGAACCTGGAGCTGCTCGGTGGGTCCGGGGAGCGGGCAGTGGGCAAGGGGAGGCGGCAGGGCCGAGCCGGGGGTCGTGGGGAGGCGGTTCCAGAGCCGCCGCCCCGCCGGCGGAGAGCTGCGCGGCGCAGTCAGGCGGAGCGGGCCGCGGGGGCGGCGGGCGCGCCTGACTCAAGCGGTGTCTTTGCGTTTCGTTGCAGAGTCCTTCGGCCAGAACTACCCCGAGGTAACGGTTCTCCCCGCCCCGCGGGGCTGCCCCCGGCCCGCCGGCTGCTGCGAGCGGCTGGGCGGCCAGGCGGGGCGGTGGCGGTGGGCTGACCGCCCCCTCCCTCCGCTGCCCTCTCCCCGCAGGAGGCCGATGGGACGCTGGACTGCATCAGCATGGCCCTGACCTGCACCTTCAACCGGTGGGGCACGCTGCTCGCCGTGGGCTGCAACGATGGGCGCATCGTCATCTGGGACTTCCTGACCAGGGGCATCGCCAAGATCATAAGTGCTCATATCCATCCTGTCTGCTCGCTGTGGTGAGAAGAGGCCTCGGTTCCTCTCAGAACAGCTCAATTCGGGGGTTAGGCAGAGTTAAGTCCTCAGCCTGAGTGCTAGGTGTGAATGGAAGGGCGGTGAGAGCCTGGCCCAGGTTGCCCAGAGAGGTGGGAGATGTCCTATCCGTGGAACTATTCCAGGTCAGGTTGTCTGGGGCTCTGAGTGACCTGCTTTAGTTGGGGATGTCCCTGCTGACTGCAGGGGGGTTGGACT
>WBNM01000143.1:34244-49487 GCA_013399055.1 Ramphastos sulfuratus | reverse complement strand
TTGAATGTTATTGTTTAGTGCTTTTTTTATAAAAAAAAAAAAAAAAAAAAAAAAAAAAAGAGTAAAATAATGTAAGTCTGTTGCACTCTTAAACAAAAACTACGACACTCCTAATCAGCATTTCTCCAGTTAGCAATGTCCAGATGTCTTGGTTTGGATTAGTATTGCCATGTAGCTCCTAAACTCAGGCCAAGATCTGACTTACACATGATTAACCAAATGAAAAAGAATTATGAGCAATCCAGGCTTCTCTTAGAGTACACCTGCTTTCCAATTTGCAGGGCTGTGTAACTGGTATGCTTATAGTAAGGGTTTCTTTCTTCTTCATAGTTTTTTATTTTACAAGAACTTTAACACAATCACCTCAAGACTGTCATAAAAGAGTAAAGCTTTCAAAGTGAAAATTTTGAAGGTAAGGTTCCTTGTCTGAGACTGGTTAATACTTTTGAAATTCATTGCTTGCAGTTAATGTTTTATTTGTTTGATTTGGCTGATTTTTAAGAAAAGAAAACTACTAAAATAAGAGTTCCTTTGGTCCACCTTCTCTTCCTTCTTTTCCACTGGATACTCTTGAATGCAGTGAAAGCAAAACTGAAATACTGAGGTTAAAAAGGCAAAGTGGGTTTGGTGTCTATTTTGTTTTGTTTGTTTTGATTTTCTCATTTGTCTGTTTGTTAATTTTTAAACAGCTTTACAGAAAAAAAGCCCATGGAAAAGAAACAATTTGGCTTTCCATGCTGTAGAAATTCTGTAAAAAAGTGTAGGAATGCCTAAGACATCACTATGTCTGCCACAGCAAGGAGGAAGATAGTAACACAGCCAGTCTAGCACCATAGCTTCAAGGACAACAATTAGCAATACATTTTTATCTTCCTAAAACACAAATCACTGAAACCAAACAAAGTTGA
Source organism: Ramphastos sulfuratus (assembly GCA_013399055.1). Lineage (NCBI taxonomy): Eukaryota > Metazoa > Chordata > Aves > Piciformes > Ramphastidae > Ramphastos > Ramphastos sulfuratus. Next base: position 48,579 of record WBNM01000143.1, on the reverse strand, counting down.
TATTGATCACCTGGGGATTCAGTCTCCAGTTTTCTTTCACTCAACCACAATGTTCTTTGGAGTGCTAACAGAGGAAAGACTAAGTGCTACAGGTGCCCTCTTGCCAGTAGTGATTATTTTCCCATTTGTCCTCATTATGACTATGCAAAGCTTAGTACTAAACCTGGCAGCAGTTGCAAAGATTGTTAGAAGTAGCATATCTTAGAAAGGCAGAGTGCATTTAAAAAAATACTCAGAAGTTCTTGTGCACCTTTTCCAGTGGAAAACAATAATTCAAACAAGAAACTTTTCACTGGCTGTAGTGGAAGGGGTAATGAATTACTGAGAGATGATATTTTTAAAAAATATTAATATAGTTTATTAATACTAAATATTCAGAACTCACATCACCCTGATCACCAATTGTGCTGGTTTGAGGCTAATTGGAATATTTTAATAGAGAAAATTCCTTAACTTCCAGCCAGCTGAGCCTNGATACAATGGCAGAGAGCAGATACAATAGTGGAGCACACATATAATATCAGAACACACCTTGTAATGGTAGAGTGCACCATGCGCTCCCTGCTCATCTCCCTTTATATTGAGACAGCCCGAGACTAATGGGCCTTTGGACACAGAATAGCCAATCAGAATGGCAGTTAGCCAAGCTTGACCATATTAGGTGAAGCCATAGGCTTGCTTTACCCTTTTTAGGGCAGAACACAGGCCTTGCACAAGGCAACCATGTGTACCTTGTTTACCGCAGGGTTCAAAACAAGTCTGGGCAGGTCACGGGCCTCAGATTCAGTGGCTCCAGATTTCTTTGTCTTACTTCCCACAGTTGCTTCTCCCCAAAACAGAAGGAGGGAGAGCAGAAAAACATACCTGGGCAAGCCAGGACATGTGCAAGCCTAATTTGGCCTGCTTAGGCCTACCACAACATTGGCTTCAGTATTTCCCTCTCTATCAAACTGATGTACTTTACTTGCATAATTCATATAATCAAGACTATAAAGCTAATAGAGTAAACAATTTAGGCTTGCAATGTGATGAAGAAGCTCAGAGAGTTATTGTATGCCTTTTGGTAGCCATGCAATGAGGTATTTTATACTTTCTTGAAGCTCTGCCAGCTGGGAAAGCATGGTTCATATAAAACACTCAACACTAATAAGACATTTTGCTGCTCAGCATGACTCTGGCTACTGTTCTAACACAGCAATGATTTTCAACAAATCTTTATGTCAAAAGCAACTCAGAGCAACTTTAAGACTTTAAGCTTCTGGTTCCCAAATGGTGCACAGCAGAGCAAGATTACCTTTTCAGGGTACAGAGGAGAAAGAGAGAGTTTTATATCAGCAGTAGAGATGCAAAGAAAAAACTCAAGTAAGAACTGCTGAGATAAGTCCCTGGCTGGCTTCAGACAGATCAGAGAGTGGAAGTTCTCAGTGTTGAAGCTTTCCAAAAGAAATAGCTGACAACATTTTCATATAGTGAAACACAGGCCTAAAGCTGCACTATTGATAGTAACAGTGAGCCACACAGAAAAACTAGAGTATGGTTGAGGGCAGCCTTGGCTTTAGCAGTCACAATATGGTGGAGTTCAAGATCTTGTCTGCTAGGAACAGGGTATCAAGCAGGACTACAACCCTGGATTTCAGGAAAGTTAACTTTGGCCTTTTCAAGCAATTGCTGTCATGGGACAGGGTACTAAAAGGCAGAGGGGTCCATGATAGTTGGTTACCATTTAAGGACCTCTTCTTCCAAGCTCAAGATCAGAGCATCCCAGAAAGTAAGAAATTGAGAATGGGAGCCAGGAGACCTGCATGGTTAAGCAAGGAACTGTTAATGAAAACAAAGAGAGTCTACAGGTGTGATCTGGTATAGGTGATCCTGCTCCGTCAGGGGGATTGGACTAGATGATCTTTCAAGGTGCCTTCCAGTCCCTGATATTGTGTAATTCTGACACCAACACAAGCAGCCTGGGGAGCAAACAGAAAGAAGCAGAGGTGTGGGTGCAGTCGTAGGGCCGTGACCTCACTGAAGTTACAGAGACATGGTGGGATGGTGCACATGACTGGATGTCTACACACTCGTTAGGAAAGACAGTGAAGTGGTGGAGCTGCTCTTGACGTGAGAGGGCAGCTACAGTGCATCAAACTTTCCCTCAGCATCATGAAGAGCAAGTCAACAGCTTATAGGCAAGAATTAAGGGGCAGCCTAAGATGGGGCACATCATTGTGGGTACTTACTTCATGCTGCCAAGGAAGAGGAAGTCAATGAGGCCTTCCACAGACAGATAAAAGCAGTCTTACAGCCAAAGGCCCTGGCTCTCATGGGAAACTTCAACAACCCTGATATTGGTGGGAAAGGTAACACAGCGAAGCACACAAAGTCCAGGAGGTTCCTGCAGCGTGTTAATGATAGCTTTTTGACACAAGTGGTGGAGGAGCCAAGGAGGAGAAGAGTGCTGCTGGGCCTTGAACTAACAAACAAAGGGGATATGTAGATATGAAGGTTGTCAGCAGTCTTGACTACAGTGACTATGAGACAGTGCAGTTCAGTATCCCACATGGAGGAAGGAGAGCAGTAATGCGCTGGTTTGAGGTTAATTGGAGCATTCTAATGAGAGAAATTAGACCATTGGTTGTAAAAAGAAAACAATGATAAAGTCTGTATCATTCATTGGTCTGCTAAAAGGGATAAAAAGCCAAAGTATAAAGAGTGCACATAAGACTTTATATAACACCACCATGTAAACAAATGGATCAACACGGTGATTGAGGACCATTTAATGTAAAAAGTGCACATAACAAAATTGTTTTAACATGCTTGGGTCAGATTTTTCATTATTTCAGCCCATCGTGCCCCATGTTGGGTGCCAAAAATGACTGTCATGGTTTAGACCCAGACAGCAACTGAGCTGGGAATGAGAATCAGGAGAAAAAGGTTAAACCCTCTGTGTTGAGATAAGAGAGTTTAATCAGCACGAGAGAAAAAAACAACAACAACAGTAGCAACACTAATATTAATGAAATAATACATGAAATGAGTGATACACAACATAACTGCTCACCAGCTGGAAACTGTCACCACCACTGCCTCAAATTACAACTGCATCCCCAGGCCAGCCTCACCCTTTTATAAAGGGCATGTGTCATGGGTTGAGTTGAATCTGCTGATGGATATTCAATACTATGCTGACATCATGACAGCTTCAAAAGGAAAGTGCTGGCTGGAGCAAAGTATCATGAAGCTTGAAGTTCAGATTGTAACATGAGAGGCTTTCTGTTTCTGGTTGCTGCTTCCAGTTTTTGGGTGTTGGTCTTTTCCATTGGGCTGACTGTGGAGTTGGTGTGGGGAGAATCATTTTATCGTTGGCTTCTGCTGCTGCTTCTGCATTTTGCTGTGCTTTTCTGCAAAATAAGTTAAGATGCACACTGCATCATTTCTAACAAACCACTTATCTCTGCCCAGAGGTTTATTTGTGTTACTTTCCCTCACATCTGTGCTGGAGGAGGGAACCTTGTAGGGGCAGGCTGTGTTAACCATGGGCAATGTGACAACAGCATAGTACTGAATAACACTTTGGCTGGTTCAGCCTCCCTATCCTGTCTGTGGAGTCCTGCAGTTTCTTGAGAAAAGAAACCCTACCCTAGTCAAGCCCAGCATGCCACATCCTATTAGATGGAAAGTGGAACTGCACATTAAGAGTAGCAGGCCAACTCAAGGACAGATGGACAAACTTTCAGCACAAAACAAGAGAATGAAAAGGTGAGAAAGACTTTTACCAGCTACACAGTAAGAGGACTCTTCACTGTTTCAGGCCACACAGCAACAATTCTTGATGCAGCAGTAGCCAATCTTTGGCACACCTCTCCAGAGAGCTTACTGTACAACAATAGAAGCTTGCACAAATCATGATGGAACTCTTCTCCAGACAGCTTGCTGTACAACAATACTAGCTGGCACAAACCATGGTGGCACACTTCTCCAGACAGCTTGCTGTACAACAATAGGAGCTTGCACAAACCATGATGGCACACCTCTGCAGACAGCTTGCTGTACAACAATAGAAGCTTGCACAAACCATGATGGCACACCTCTGCAGACAGCTTGCTGTACAACAATAGAAGCTTGCACAAACCATGATGGCACACCTCTGCAGACAGTTTGCTGTACAACAATAGAAGCTTGCACAAACCATGATGGGCTACCTCTGTGTCTTTTTCTGCTGCACACTCTGTGTCTGTTTCTTGGCACAGCAACCCAACTGTTTCTTCCTAATTCAGCCTAGTCTTGGTACACTAATCTTAAAAGCCCTATGTAGCTACAAATTGGCACAGGGAGCCAGTGACTAGCAAAGCCACAGGGTGTCCTTACTGTCTCATTAGGGCAAGGTTTGAAGCTCTTCATGAGTGCCCTCAAAAACATCTTAAACCTTAAGGGATATATGAAGAGTGATGAAGAGCATCAAGCATCTATCTCTCAAGCTGTACCATGTCTTTAATTCTGCAGCTAAAGTCTATCTTCTTTAGTTACCACTCTATTTACCAGATGATGAACAGCACAAGGGACTCACACTACAACATTTCAGTGGCAAATCCTGGTGCAAGTCAAGAGCAGCCATACTGAAATGCCTTAGAGTGAAACCCTGTAATGCTACACATTACTTGAAAATCTGATAAATGCAATATGAGCAGACACTCACAAAGAGCTCCACACTCTAAAACCACATGCTAAGTGACTGCCACTGGCACAGCCTGGAGAGGTAGAGAGAAAAGCAGTGACAACAAAGCTAGGAGCTGGTCTCTTGTGCTATTTTCTCTGCACACTATCTCACTTTCAGATGGCTATGCAATACTTATGAGTACCCAGTACCTCAGCAGTTTCTATCCTTAGAAATCTGACTCTGGATTTCCATTCCAAAACCATGCCACAACCCCTTTCCCCATGGCTGCTCATGCTGTAAAGTTCTGAAGCTTAACCCAGACATCCCTTTGCTGTTTGACTCAAGCAGGGTCACAGCTGCTTCCTACAAAAGTTCTGCTGCTCCTCAATAACTAAAATGGCACATGATTGAAAATACACCAACTTCCTAAAAGAAGCTGAGAAATGGATTGGCTTCAGGTACCACTATGAGACCTAGAGACTGGACCTATTTTAATTCATGAGAGTCTTAGCAACAAGACAGTTTTGCCCTACCACTCTTATTGGAAATCACAGCAGAGATAAGGGACAACTGCTCCTACTCAGATTAGCCTGGACCAAGTACAGCTTCTGCCCTCATTAAATGTTAATACAGCACAGCTTTCAGAAAGATGCTTTCCCAATGCCATTAGCTCTCAGCTATTAAAGTCCATCAATAAAATCCTCTGCTGGAACCTTCTGTGACCAAGATAAAATTCTTGTTATCAGCTAACTAAAGTACTATTACCCCCATCTAGGGACTGAAGTAGATGGAGAGAAATCTCAGCCAGACCAGATACAATTAGAAACAGAGTAAGTTATCTACAATATGTTTGAAAGCTTAGCATGATACCTATAATACCTAAGGTGAACTCTTACATTGATGTGTCTCCAGACTTCCATTACATGACCTGTGGCTAGATCCTGGATGATAAATTGGCTCATTTTTAGGGAAGCCAGGCTGGATTAAGAAGCCTGGAAACAGGAAACAGATTAGAGTTTAAGCAGAACAGCAGTGCCAAAGCATAGGCCTAAAGTCTGGAAGCATAGAGGCAGGCATCTCAATCATAGAATCATAGAATCAACCAGGTTGGAAGAGACCTCCAAGATCATCCAGTTCAACCTATCACCCAGCCCTAGCCAATCAACCAGATCATGGCACTAAGTGACTCATCCAGTGTTTTCTTGAACACCTCCAGGGACAGCAACTCCACCACCTCCTCATGAAGCCCATTCCAATGCCAGTCACTCTGTGAAGAACTTCCTCCTAACATCCAGCCTAGACCTCCCCTGGCACAACTTGAGACTGTCCCCTCACAGTGTTGCTGATTGCCTGGGAGAAGAGACTGACCCCCACATGGCTACAACTTCCTTTCAGGTAGCTGTAGAGAGCAATGAGGTCTACCCTGAGCCTCCTCTTCTCCAGGCTGCACACCCCCAGCTCCCTCAGCCTCTCCTCACAAGGCTGTGCTCCAGGCCCCTCACCAGCTTCCTTGCCCTTCTCTGGACACTCTGAAAGCAGAGTCTGGCACTATCCAGGATCTTGCCTGGTCAGATGTGACATTCTAACTTCAAAGGAGATGTTGCCCTAATTCAGCAGTGCAGCACCTCTGCATGGCATGGCTGACACAAAAAAAGAAGGAAGCAAGAAAAGTGTTTTTTTTTTTATCAGAAGTCTATAGACTGGTTCTGAACAGAAGTGTTGCACTGTCCCTGGGAGAAAAAAAGCAGGTGGACAATCTCTGGCTCATTGGAGAAGTGCCTGAGAAAGGTAGGTGAGCACAGAAAACAGGCACCTCAGATGGCCAGGGAATACAAAGCACATGCAGCAGCACCAGAGCAACTGCCTTGTTCCCAGCCTTGCAGTGTTAGGTTTTGCTCTATGTGACAGAAGCTGACAAGTGTCAGTGCAGCTCCCACCACTTTGGGAAGCTCTTTTAACCCTCTGTGGGATAGCATTGTCCATGTACAGCACATGCCCTAGTGAACCTTTTCACTTGCATATGCTCTGATCTCTAATTCCCAACTGGAGGCAAAACCATTCCTTTTTACCTCGCCTCCTCAGTGAGTGGAAACCTAAACCTAATTCCACCACTCCTTGTGTGCTCTTGATGACTCCCTGCAGCTCTGTGTAACCTGCAGACTATGCAGATATATGAATCTGTGCAGGAATACAGTCCAGAGGACATTTTCCATGTAGTGTGCAGACTGCCAGGAATTTGGCTACCCTTCTCCATCATGTTGTGGCAGGCAGAACCACCACCTGCTGCATGCAGACTGAGGGCAGCAGCACAGTGGGGAGAGCTGCTGCCCTCAGCTCTGCACTCGCCTGCCAGTACCTCACACATGCTTGTACTTAATGCTGGAGGAGGAAACCTCCAACACTGACAGACGCTGACCCACGGCGAGGATGTGGACCTCCAGCATGGAGCTGCCAGGCATCAGGGAGGTCTGCTTGCTGGTCGCCTTTGTTTTCAAACACAATGCTTGTGTAGGCCAAGGTGATTGCTTGCTTAGATTCAGTCCTCAGGCACTCCAGTTTGCATTAGACAGGTCTAATGAGGGAAGGGGAGGGGAGCTGACTTTTCAAAAAATCCCTTAAGACAAGACTATTGGTATCTTTCCAATTTTCCATTGTCTACCTGCTTCACCTTTGGCCAACTTTGTTTGCATGCAGAGAGCTCTTTGCCAGACCGAGCTTCACCAGAGCTAGTAACAGAGAAAAGAAAAGTAAAACGGCATTGCAGGCTAGGGCAGCTTCCCTGCAAAATTCAGAATAGATCTGAAGCAGCTCCCTTTCTGTCTGGCTACCCAGGGCCTGTCAAGGGCTACCCAAGAGTTGTAGGACTCCTTTTCACAGCCTCTCCTAAGTCAAGCCTATTCTGACTTGGGGGACACATTCTGAATCCACACTCCAGTTCTACGTCACAGGCAAATCCGCCTACTTAGGAAGGTCTAGCAACATGAATCAGCTCTACTGGCACTTGATCATTTATATATATAGTCTCTCAAGAGATCTCCAGCAGCTCTTAAGAGCAGGAACAGAAAAACTTGCAGCATCTGGGACTGCAGCTCTACAGGCTAGACAGATGCCACAACCACCCCACTGCATTGCCTGTGAACCTGCTTTGTGCCAGCACACCTCCTTCGGAAACACAGTCACCAGCACTGTGCTCAGCAAAGAGACTGCAGGGTGGCTCTTCCAGAGAGACATTGCTGACAGACAGATGAATGGAAATATCAGTTATGGACCAGCACACATCTCTTAAAGACAACAGCATTTGGGAACATCTGTTTCTTCTGAGGCACAGTCATACTGCCTCTGATTCAGTGAGGCTCCTGAGCCGATTCAGTGAGGCTGTTATGCTGCTAAAAGGTGCAGCTTCCTCTGAATTTAGCTACTGTATGTGCACAATCACACATGATGACATCTCTCTTCAGTGTCTTCTCTCTAGGACTTCTGGCAGCTACAGGTGATGAGCTCCCCCCAGTTCAAGCGGGACACAGTACTGCTTAAGAGAGTCCAGCACAGAGCCACAAAGATGATTAAGGGAACGGAACATCTCTTACGAGAAGAGCCCAAGGGAGTTGGGGCTCTTTAGTTTGGAGAGGAGGAGACTGAGAGGTGACCTCATCAATGGTTATCAATATGTAAAGGTGAGTGCCAGGAGGATGGAGACAGGCTCTGCTCAGTGATGCCTGATGACAGGACAAGGGGCAATGGGTGCAAGTTGAGGCATAGGAATTTCCATGGAAACGTGAGGAGGAATTTTTTCTATGTGAGGGTGACAGAAGAGTGGAACAGGCTGCCCAGAGGGGGTGTGGAGTGTCTCTCTCTGGAGATATTCAAAACCCCTCTGGACACGTTCCTGTGTGATCTGGTATAGGTGATCCTGCTCTGGCAGGGGGGTTGGACTGGATGAGCTTTGGAGGTCCCTTCCAGCCTCTGATATTCTATGATTCTGTGATTCTCTGCAGGTGACTTGGATTCCCTAATCCACAACAGGGAACAGATACATTCAAGACAGGTCTTCAAAACACTGTAAGGACACAGAAACACTACCAGCCTGATAACTGCCAAGTGTGGCAATGCATTTGGACAGTTTCCCAATTCCTACTGAACATAGGGAGAACAGAGGAGACATCCCCACCTATCCACCATGCTATGTGTAACAGTGGCACCGCAATGACATCTCAAGAACAGCCTTGCAAGAGCAGTAATGAGGTCCAACTCTTGCACTGGCTGGCTGGCCAGGACTCTTGTGCAAACTGCAGAATGCAGCCTGGAAATTTTAGGTCTTAGTGTCAAAACAACAACCAAATTTTAGGCAAAGGAAACTAGATTATTCCCAGAGGACTCATTACAGTGCTACTGTGCAGACACATTGTAGCTTTCCTAGAAAGCATGAACAAGAGGAGTGACTTTTGTTACTTACCAGCATCATTGATACCTCATTTTCACACCTGTATGCATTACAAGCTCCCTGCCACTGTTGCTGGCCTTGCTAACTACCGTGAACACTGCTCGGGGGACCAGCTCAAGCCATCTTCACAGGACCACTCAAGAGAGAGTCTTGTGTTCCAGGATAGCATTGGACTAAAGTGATCTAGCCACAAAAGTGCTTTTAAATTGGTCTTCATTTTCCTGGTGCTCCTTGTGGTCAGCAACAGATATCAATAGCAAGTTGATGGAGGGAATGGCAAGGGCTGTCATCACTTACACNCATTCTTGTGTTGGGGGCTCCAGACCTGTACACAGTAGTCCAGTACACAGTATTCCAGGTGGAGGCCTCCATTTGACAGCACATCATATGGTAAGGGCTTTTGTGAATATGAGGGGAGTACAGGCTGTAATGTACACTTGCAGGACCCACCTGTCATGCATCCCCACAGCAGCCACATCCTGGGTACAGTTCCTTACCCTTTACAGTCTCCTGGAACAGATGTAAATCATGAAGGTTAAAGGCTGAGGCTTTGTGAGATGAAGGAGGCACTGAACCCCTGGCTGGGCCGAGCAGGAATGTGGCTTCCAGACATCATTATGACCTGGGGCTGTTTAGTCTGCAGAAGAGAAGACTGAGAGGAGATCTGATTAATGTATAAAAATATCTGAGGGGTGGGAGTCAAGTGGATGGGGCCAGTCTCTTCGGTGGTCAGCAGCAATAAGCCAAGGAGCAACATCTACAAACTGGAATAGAGAAGGTTTCAGCTCAACAAGAGGAGAAACTTCTTTACAGTGAGGGTGACAGAGCCCTGGAGCAGGCTGCTCAGAGAGGTTATGGAGTCTCCTTCTCTGGAGACTTTCTAAATCTGCCTGGATGCATTCCTGTGTGAGGTACACTAGGTCGATGCTGCCTTAGCAGGGAGGTTGGACTGGATGATCTATGCAGGTCCCTTCCAACCTCTACAGTTCTGTAATTCTGTGATTCTATTTAATTTCTTCTTAAGCAGATAAACAGACCAGAACAGCTAGCACCTGCTCTTTAGGAATCTTCCTCTGCAGGTATTACAGTGCTGAATACAGTCCTACAAGACTTTTGGTGCCTCTCACACATATACATGCATTTGCCTGATGCCTTGAGGGCATTTGGAAGTGGCCAGCAAACCTTTTCGGTAACTTAGAATCATAGAATGGTAAGGTTGGAAGGGACCTCAAAGCTCATCCAGTTCCAACCCCCTGCCATAGGCAGGGACACCTCCCACTAGAACAGGTTACTCAAGGCCTCATCCAACCTGGCCTTAAACACCTCCAGGGAGGGAGCAGCCACAACCTCCCTGGGCAACCTGTGGGAGTCACCACCCTCACTGCAAACAACTTCCTCCTAACATCCAGTTTCAATCTCCCCTCTGCCAGTTTAAACCCATTGCCCCTTGTCCTGTCATTACAAGACCTTGTCAATAGTCCCTCCCCAGCCTTTCTGTAGGCCCCTTCAGATACTGGAAGGCTACTCCAAGGTCTCCTGGAAGCCTTCTCTTCTCTAGGCTGCAGAGCCCCAACTCTCTCAGCCTGTCCTCATAGCAGAGCTGCTGCAGCCCTCTGAGCATATTCACGGCCTCCTCTGGACTCACTCCAACAGTTCCATGTCCTTCCTGTGCTGGGGGCTCCAGAAATGCACACAGTACTCCAGATGGGATCTGAGGAGAGCAGAGTAAATGGGCAGAATCTCCTCCCTTGCCCTGCTGGGCACACTGCTCTTGATGCACCTCAGGACCTCCCAAGCACCCCTTTATTTGGTAGTAGTGTCCTTCAACTATTAAAAGTCTGCACATTTGGAAAGGATGTGCAACAGTAAGAACAAAGCTTTGACGTGCAGCTGCTCCCTTACTCTTGCCTGTTCCTGTCACAACACCTTTGTTTCAGAACATCTTCTCGTCCTGTGTCTTATTGTCAAGAAAATTTGGTTTCAATTTAGCATAAAGTCACATTGACACTGACAACAAACTTATGAAACTTCACCTCATCTACAGAAAAGATCTATTAAAAAAGAAAAAAAAAGTATTCGACACTGCCCTAAATTGGTATTTTACAAGACAGAACAAAATGTACATTGATTCCATGCATGAATTAGCAGCCTTTGAATGCTGCCCAGCAATCTTTTCTGTTCCAGACAGCAATTTAAAGCCTGAATGATGGCAATTCCACCAGCTCCTAAAGGAATCTTTTCAACTGGCAAATTGCCTTCGCTAGAAGTCAATTGATTCTGATAGTGTGCAAACTCAGCAGCTCGGCCACTGAACTTGGGAGCTTTGCTGCATTGTCCCTCTTTCTTGGACAGATACACAAGAGTGCTCATGAAATGACTTTTTGGGTTCTCTGCAAACAACTTTGAAGATCACCTTTCTTTCCTTTTGTGCCTTTTTGTACAGGTCCCAGATAAATAGTGCATTTCTTTTCTGACGTTGCTCCATTTCTTCAATGCTCTCTGAAGTGCTGACCCCAGGACTAAACAGTGTTTCTATGCTGGGCTCCACAGCCTATGTATCTCCCCTGCTCCTACCACTCACTAGAGGACTGCCATCTTCCTACACTAGATTTGGCAGTCATGTTATCTAGTTATCTTCCAAGCCCTTTGCAGCATCTATGTATTCCATAGAAGGCATCTAGCCTCACTAGCTTGACCTCCATGCTTCACTCCTAGAGGTACAGCCTTCACTAGACAAACCCACCTTTCCAAGTGACTCAGCTCTGCTCCCACAGCTGACACATTGCTTACCTCCATCTACAGGACCTCCATTTTTGTGCCAACAATTAATTGGTATTTACATCATGATAAAGCTACCAAGTAATGTAGGACCAGCAACAGATCCCTTTGGTACTGCTTCACGAGTATCTTCTAGCTTCCCTCCTCTCTGGTGCAGGATGACACTTCATCTCCAGTAATTTTATGAGAAGAATCACTTCACCTGGGCTGCCTATAATAAGCCACTTTGATTTTGCTTGCCATTTAGTCCTATACCAGAGGAACAGTCAGAAGCCTTCAAATCCATGTGTACCAACACAACAACTCTGATCACTCAAAATCATACTCTTAGCAAGAAGTAGAACCATGTTTGTCTGACAAGGGCAGTTTCCCATTCAAGGTAAAATAGTTAGTATCACCCTGTCTTCCTTCAGCTCCTTACCAGCTGCAGAGTCTAACAGCCTACTTTGTTTTGAGCAAACTGAAGTAGGGTAGCCTGGCAAGGTACCCACTTACTATCCCAGAATAATGCTGATGACAGCAAAAGTATTGATCTGGTTGAGGATAGGAAATGTCTTCCAAGAGATCTGGACAGGCATGAGCTGAGGTCACTGGTAGGAAATTCAACAAGGTTAAGTACCAGGTCCTGCACTTGGATCACTACTCCATGTGATGCTATAGACTTGGGCAAGAGTGGCTGGAAAGCTGCCCAGCAGAAAAAGGCCTGGAGATATTGGTCAACAGTTGGCTGAATATGAGCCAGCAGTGTGCCCAGGTGGCAAGAAGTTCAACAGCATCCTGGCTTCTATTTGAAATAGCATGATCAGCAGGACAAGATAGATGATTGAACCTCTGTACTGGTACTGGTGAGGCTGCAGGCAGAACGTGATATTCAGTTTTGGGGTCCCCACTACAAGATGGACATGAAGGTTCTGGAATGTGTCCAGAGAAGGGCAACGAAGCTTGTGAGAGGTCTAGAGAATCAGTCTTACGAGGAGTGGCTGAGGAAATAGGGGTTGTTTAGCTGGAGAAAAGGAGGCTGAGGGGAAGACATTATCACTATATTTACCTGAAAGGAAGTAGTAGCAAGGTGGCAGTTAGTCTCTTTTCCTAAATAACAAGAGACAGGACACAAGGAAACAGACAAAAGCTGTGCCAGGGAAGCTTTAGACTGTATATTAGGAAAAAACTGGGACAAGTTATCCAGCGAAGTGGTTTAGTCACCACCCCTGAAGGTATTTAAAAGATGTATAGATGTGGTGACTTGGTAGTATTGGGTTAAAGGTTGGACTTGATTCCAAGCCCAGTACTCCACCTCCAGCTATGTCAGAGCATCTAGACAGTTCTTCTTCCCCTGGCACTTGCCTTCAATTCAGGTTGTCAGTGGTTGATGGACGCCTTGAGCCAGTGATGGCACTGGGGACAGAAGAGACTCCCTGGTGTGAATAGCCTTCAGTCATCCGTCTAATCCCTTCAAAACTGTTCACATATCTTGGTGTCTAAGCATCCAAGCATGCTGAAAATGAGTGATGTCTTGTGTGAACATGCATCTGCCTGCTAGGTCTGCTACCTGATAATTTTACTGAGGCACCCAATCTTTTTTTCCTCTGTTATCAAAAAACTATGAAGAATTGTTCTTGCTGCTCCCTTTCTGCATTAGGCTAGGAAAAGCAATAGGCAGCTTCGAATTGTGTCTCAGCCTCCTCATTCTACTTGCAGCCTACCTTTCAAATAGCCAGTAAAAGCCTTCATGAAGATTATCATAAAACAGCAAGTTTGCAAGGATAATGAAAACCACATCCTTGCCAAAAATTCTGTTTGCTTTTTGCCAGCTTTCAAGTTTACTCTGTAAAGGCAACAGCATCTGTGCACAGACCTCTGAATACAGGAGGAATTTAGAGAAATACAAAATCAACACATCGCACACCAAAGACATGGGAAACAAATGATGGTTAGTACACCTGAAAATGTAAACACAGAAGAGAAACAGCTGTGTTAAGTTACTGAAGACTTCTGCAATGGGGACTCCTTGCTCTGCAGCATTCAAAGTACACTTCAACAAAACAGAGGGAAAAAAAAAAAACCCACAAACCCCACACTCCAACAAACTCCAGCTCTACCATTAATGGATTTTGCAGATAAAACAAAGGACAGGAGAGCAAAACATTTGAGGGAAGTGGGCAAAGATGCTATGTAATCTGTATCTTTTGTTAAAGCAAATATTGTTGATGTGGGTTTGGGAGTTCCCCACCCCCCCACACTTCATAAAATGACCCAGACTAGAACTCAGCCGGCTGGAAGTTTAGATGAAGCTCTATTTACAGCTCAGCACAATGTACAAGCAGATATATACACTATATACAGGAATAGTTACAGAAATATACAAGGTAAAGGTAATACAGAAACACAACACCCCTCCCAGAAATCAGAGACCCCAGGAGGGGCTCCCAACCACCCTTCCACCTTCTCCCCACCCCTATACCTTACCC
>WBNM01000143.1:8869-28274 GCA_013399055.1 Ramphastos sulfuratus | reverse complement strand
CAGTGAGGGTGGTGAGACACTGGCACAGGTTGCCCAGGGAGGTTGTGGCTGCTCCCTCCCTGGAGGTGTTCAAGGCCAGGTTGGAGGAGGCCTTGAGTGACCTGTTCTAGTGGGAGGTGTCCCTGCCTATGGCAGGGGGTTGGAACTAGATGATCCTTGAGGTCTCCTTCCAACCTTACCATTCTATGATTCTATGACAGGATGGTAAATACAGGGGTAACACAAAACACATCTGGCAGGTAGACTTGCCAGAGCAGGTGTGTGCTGGTTTGAGGCTAATTGGAATATTTTAATGAAAAAATATTAGATTTTCATTGTGTGTGGGGGGGGCAGGTAACTCCCAAACCATCACAAGGTGGAAATAGAGTTTTACAGGGATGTAGCACACAGCAGATAGACACACAGTCAAGATCCCTCCCAGCCCTGTCATCTTCTTTTAAGTCTCAGAAAGTCACAGAATTAACCAGGTTAGAAAAGACCTTCGAGATCATCAAGTTCAACCTATCATCTAACACCTTCGAATTCACAAAACCATGGCACTAAGTGCTTCCTGCAGTCTCCTTTTAAACACCTCCAGGGACAGGGATTCCACCATCACTCCACCCTCGGGCAGCCCATTCCAATGCCAATCACTCTTGCTGTGAAGAATTTCTTCCTAATATCCAGCCTAAACCTGCCCTGGCACAGCTTGAGGCTCTGTCCTCTGGTTGCCTGGGAGAAGGGGCCAACCCCCACCTGGAAGTAGTGGAGAAGTGCATAGAATACCTTGAAAACACAGGAACAGATTTTGCAGGCCAAACTCAGCCTGTAGTGCCAGGGCATACTCAAACATAGAGGAGGAAAATGTTGTCTTTCTTTAGACTAGCTTTCAAAAACTCTCAAAACCTGCAGCCATCAGGAAGTCAGAATCAGACTTTAATGGTGTTATCCTGAGAAATGTGCCTCACAATATCCCTAGGAATACGAGTACAAGCCCTAAGCAAGCCCACAGAACAAGAAAGCAGATGTGGCAAAACAGATCCTGCCAAGTCACTTTACACCAAAAGCTGGCATGAGCACCATCACCTACAGCATGCAGCCTGCTAGTGCAGTGGTCCATANGGGATAGGACAAGGAGCAATGGATGGAAGCTGCAGCATAGGAGGTTCCACCTCAACATAAGGCAGGACTTCTTTAAGGGTCACAGAACACTGGAACAGGCTCCCCAGGGAGGTTGTGAAGTTTTCTTCTCTGGAGATTTTCAAGGCCTATCTGGATGTGTTCCTGTGTGACCTGAGCAGCACTGGCAGGAGGGTTGGACGTGGTGATCTCTTGGGGTCTCTTCCAATCCCTAACATCCTGTGATCCTGTGAACAGTTTCCAGCTGTCTGTGCAGACAGGAAGAGGTAGACTTTGCTTGTCTAATAAGATGAGCTTCCAGATGCAATCAAACATCTGGTCAGCCTTTACCAGCAGATAACTCTAACCTCAGCTGAGGCTAAGCATGCATTTGTGTTGATCAAAGAATCTTGACTGCAAATGCAGAACAAGCTGCTTGGAGGATTTTATGGGAAGCACATTGCCTATAAATTTCTGGCAGTAAAGACTTAGGATCAGAAAGGTTAATCTAAAGACTGTTCTACAATGGCTCGTCCCAGACAACCTTCTCCAGCAGCAATTTCTGTCAAACCCAGGCCTCAGATCATGCAGCACTCCAGCCAAGTGCCAACAGCTCATCTTACTAGCACAATGAAGTATGTTCCAAAAACCTCTTCAGACACTACTGTAGTATGTCAAGAGTCTGAAGGGTAGCTCAGACCTTGGAACATCATGCTACAACTCCAGATCCTATAGATCAGTCCTAGAGTGCACTGACTTACAGACCATAAAAACTCTCCCAAAGACCACAGGAAAAGCAGAGAACAAACTGACACAGCACCAAGAGGTAAAGATGATGCACAGCAAAGGACAAATACAAATCTGACATAGACTCAGGAAGAATACTGGAAAATGAACATGCAAAGTGAAACAACAGGGAAAATCTGATAGGGTTCTCTCCTGTCATGAACCAGGAAGGAAAAATGGAAGCATACACCACGGTGGCAAGAAGTTAACAGAAAGTAGTTGTCAGCCAGCAAGGAAGATGCTTTCTATTGACAAGGAACTGAAAAGACTGAAGAGGCACCTGGGACAAGCACAAGATTGGGAGGTAAGCTCTCCTTCACTTTCACAAGTCAGTCATGCACATGGCAGTGCACAAAACCAGCCAAAACTGCAAGGAATCATAAGGAACAAGTGGTCACCAGTCAGCTCCTGAACAAACCTATCCAGAAGGATCAGGTCCAGGTGGGTGGTATCAGGCTTTAATGCAGATCAACAGGACTGCTCCTGAGGACTGCACACAGTCCTACTAGAAAGGTGTTTGGCATTGCATTATCAGTTTTTCACTTCTGCAAATCTCCCAAGCTTTCACAATCAGATATGGTAATCAGATGCCACCAGTTACTAGTGATACCACTAAAGAAATCACACCATGCTATCAGAGTAAACAGAGTCACCCTTCAAAGATCCTGCAGCACAAGGAGAAAGTGGTCTGAGACCTAGCAGAACTTCTTACACAGTTCAAGACCTTACAAAGCGACTGGGCACTCTTTCTAGTAGTTCCACATCAACTGGAGTAGTCATGAACTTGGCAATATACCTCAAGAACCATTTTGGTTTCCTTTCTCAGAACTGCTTGGAGCCAGTGTGAGAGGCCAGAGGGCAGGCCTTAGTTTCCCACCACTGGTGTGAAATCTCCCCAGACCCTGCAGAGACAGTTTCCAGCACCATCAGTTAGATATCATCACCACATGATGGTGCAACAGGAGCTCACAAAGCTCATTTCCCCTCTAAAAGGTGGCATCATAGCTGCTCAGGGCATGCTAGTGCCTCACACTCCTTTAGCATCTCCTTTTCCTTCAGAAAGTGGAGATTGGAGCCCCAGCACTGCTCTGCTCCACACCAAACCCCTGCAAACAGCTCATTACTACTTTGTGTGGCTGTGAAATAACACAGTGGTGCCAAATCTTACTCATCATCGCAGTATATGCTGTCACCAGCAATGCCTCTCTCTCACCTTACTTCCTTGAGATCATCCAGTAGATAAAGGTGCTACAACCCAGTCTTTCTTTGTGCTAGGATCCTCTACATAGCTGTTACCTCAGAAAAGGGAGCTTTAAAAACAGAGTAAATTGCAGTCAAAAGTGGTGTCCTGGAAACTCAAGAGAGCTGGGTTGCACAGCTCCAGGAATTTCATTTTAGTGCTGTAACATTGTGCTGTATAGGCCAACAGGCACGTTTCTGTCTCCTGTCTGCAAATTACAGGTGGTACTCAATGCATGATTCATGATGGCTGTAGCTAGGAGCAAGGGTTAAAAGAGAAGGGAAGTATAAGGAAGAGAGCAGCAGTCCCACATGAGAACACAGGTTCCCCAATTTGCTGGTGAGGTAGCATCACCACTATCAATACCACACCTTCTCTGCACCTCAAGCAGAGGTCCCTTTTNTTTGTGGCCCTCCTCTGGATCCTGCGAACACATTACAAAATACTAACCAGTAACAGCCATAAGCATTCTGCTGTTAATCATTGGATTATGGCTTTAAATTTACCACTGTCACTGTAGAAGACAGCCTGTCAATGCTAGAGTTACAGTAGGTATCACATTTTGATGACAGAGTAATCATCAGATAATGAGATATCATTAACATATTTAATCTTCAGTTTCACTTGTAACTAGCAGAAGTCCCAGTCCTAAGGAAAGCTCTCTGTGTGTTCCACCACATCACTGCATTATCTGTTTCCCAGGCTTTCAAGGGCTGTCCCCTTCCTTCTTGTTCCTCTCACTAGCTCCTCGAAGTAGATTCATGTCAGCCCCACAGTTTTTGCATTTCATGCCCTCAAAGGGAAGGGGGCACCACACCAGAGGCTTATGGCTGGCCACCTATAAATCCAGCTGACAAACTGGTTCCAGGCACAAGCAAATTGGTAGGGCACAGCTTCCCAACATAGGACTAAGCTCTAACCCAAGCTCAGGCAGGCTCCTCCACTGAGGCACACGTAGCTTGCCATGTGTTTGAATGAACCATGCCCTAAATCCCAGGAAATTAGCCTTTATGGCTGATGGGAGGCCAGCGTGCTCAGCTCAAAGCAGCCAGGCCCCTTCACCAGGGTGCATGTGCAGGTGAGAAAAGGCAGAAAGGTCACAGCAAAGAACTTTCTCACACTTACCCTTGCACATACCCTGCAGTCAGCCCGCTGGGGCTTTGGCACCTCCCCAGCGCAGCACTTCCCCACTTGCTTCTAAGGGCTTCCAGTTCCCTGAACAGCTGTGCTGGAAGAGGTAATCCCGCCTGGGGCAGGAGATGAAATGAAACAGCGAGACACATCCCAGGAGTGTCTCGGATGCACAGCACTTCCAGTCAGGCTGCTTCCAGGTCCAAGTAGCTGCCAACGGACAGCACAGATGGTTTGTTAACACCCAATAGATGCCTTAACACGAAGTTCAGAAAGTAATTTCCTACATGGTTTTTGGCACTTCAGTGAGAACTACTTTTAATTAATGTCTTGTTTTCGATGGAACCAGTACCCTGCTCACGAGCTCCACACCGGCCAGAACATCATCCCTAATGCAGAGGAGACCCCTCAGCTGCACTTGGTACCTACCAGAGACAGGCTAGCCCATGCCACTCCTAGTTGCCATACTCAGAATGAAGAGGATGAGCGAATCCTAACTTAACTTAGAACCACACTTACGCTTTCAGGACACAGCCATTATTTGCCGGTCCGACTCTGCTCCCCGGCACTACCCCTCCACCCCGCGCAGGAAGGGATGGTGACAGCAAGTCACTCGAAGCAACCTTGTCCCGCTGCGAGCAGTGCAGCTCGCCCGCACATACCACAGGCAAAACGTACCGCTGGGGCTTGCCCTGCGATCTCCACTCTCCTCCATCAGCACCCGGCGGTGGTCGTCCCGCTTGGCGCACGGCCCCCAGAAAAAATCCTCCTCCCCCCTGCTCTCCAGCCAGCCACCCTCCGCCGGCTAGACACAAATCTCTCACCGCCCCCTCTCCTCACCGCCCCCCGGGCGAAGGCCACCTGCGGGGCCGCCGCAGCTTCTGCGCTGCCCGTCCCGGTGGGCAGTGCGTTTCGGCGGGGTCAGCGACACAGCTCACCCCCACCGGCGCTTACCTTTCCGCGGAGCGGGCAGGCGCCGGCGGGATCGCGGCTTTGCCGCGCTCTGGCCAGCAGGAGGAGAGAGCCCTGCAGCAGGCAAAGCCAGCCGGGGAGCACCATCCCTGCTTGCATCCAGACTAGGCACAACTTCGTGAAGATTTCCTTTTTCTTTTTTTTTCGCCTTTTTTTTCAACTACTTTTCCCCTCTCTTCTCCTGCTTCCACACCTCCTTTAAGTATTTTTTCTTCTTCCCTTTAAGTATTTTTCTTTTTTAAAAAAATATATATTCCCTCTCTTTTACCTTGTCCCCCAACACGTCGGTTTGGGTTTTGGTTTGGGTTTATTTTGTTTGTTTGGATTCTGTTTTTTTGGGGGACTTTTTTGCGGCTTGATCCAATCTCGAAACCCTTGCGAGAGGGGCACCATTCCCTAGCTAACGCCTTCAGCTGCTGCCCCTTCTTCTTAAAGGGTCCTGTGCCGGGCGGGGGCTCAGGGGATGGAAGGGGAGGGCGTGAAGCCCGCGGAGGCCGTGCAGTGGGGGCGGGCGATGGGGCGGCAGCAGGGACGTCCCCCTGGACGAAGGGGCGGCAGCGGAGTCGACCCTACGGTCCCTGCCTCCGCCTGGCTGCACTCCGTCTGCTCTCTGCCTTGCCGGGCCCAGCTCTACCCCTCCTGCTTCTGCTTCTGTTCTGCTGCCTAGTTGCTGCTCTGCCCGCCCGTCTCTGACCAATTTGCAGCTCTCCTGGACTTCGTATAAAATTGTGACCCAATCTCATGAAATTCAACAAGACCAAGTGTGAGGTCCTGGATCTGGGTAGAGGCCATCCCAAGCACCGGTATAGGCTGAGCAGTTACTGCNTGGTGGAAGCCCCATCCCTGGAGGTGTTTAAGGCTGGGCTGGCTGAGGCTGTGGACAACCTAATGTAGTGTGAGGTGTCCCTGTCCATGGCAGGGGGTTGGAACTGGATGATCCTTGTGGTACCTTCCAACCCTGACTGATTCTATGATTCTATGATTCTGTGATGCTTAGTAATTGTCCTTCAGCTGCAAACTGAGGAAGTATTTTGACTCATTTGTGGTTTTGGGTTTGTTTGGGTTTTTTTTGCTTGTTTGTTGATTTTTGGGTTTTGTTGTTGTGGTTTTGGTTTTGGGGTTTTTTTTGTTTTCTTTTTTTTCTTCTTTTCTTCAGGACACTGATACAAGCAGTGTTATCTTTTTAAGATCATTGAAGAACAATGTTGCCATCTGTAACTGTAAAATTCAGCCATGTTTGCTGAGAAGGCTGATATTTAAACCCTTGTAAAAAATACATACTGCTGTTAATCACAGTCTTAAAAATAATAAGCAAAACCAGAAATGTGCCAGGTTTTAGGAGTTTGCAAATTAAAACAAAACAAAACTTTTATAGCTTTGAAGATATTCCTAGCAGGATCTTCCTGTTAATGTGTGTAGCTCACATGTATCAAAATTGTTAGCACTTTTAGGGCTTTAGCTAAGAAAGCCTATAAAGTTAGAACACTGACTCTACTGCCTACCACAGTGTATGGTGCTCTTGGATGGTTCCTTCCCTGCCATGCTGTCTCCAGTCATTGTAATAACTTCCCAGCAGAGATGAAGCCAGAATTTGTTGAAGCTGTAAATAAAATGACAGTAAGGGTCAAGGGAAGGGGAAAAAAATATATTATGACGCCTTATTGTACTGGTTTAACAAAATCTGCTCTCACAAGCAAACCCTCCAACCCCAAGATGGGGAGAAGTAACACACTAAAAAAAGAAAAAAAAAACCAGTGCTACAGCTGAGATAAGGAGTTTAATGGAAATAATGCAATGTACAACTACTGTAGCTGTTTTACAGAAAAGCAGAACTAGAAGCAGTAGCAGAAGTCAGCCATAAAAGGAATCTTCCAATTTCCCAAACCCTCAGCCAGCCCAGTGGAGAATTTGCTGGTGGACCTGACTTATCCTTTTTTTATACTACAAACTTTTTTATGCTATAAACTTTTTTATACTATAAACTTTTTTATACTATAAACTTTTTTATACTATAACTTTTTTATGCTATAACTTTTTTATACTATAATGTTTTTATAATGTTGACCATACAGGAAGACTGGGGAGGGATTATTGACAAGGTCTTGCAATGACAGGACAAGGGGCAATGGGTTTGAACTGGTAAAGGGGAGATTTAAACTGGATGTTAGGAGGAAGTTCTTTACAGTGAGGATGGTGAGACACTGGCACAGGTTGCCCAGGGAGGTTGTGGCTGCTCCCTCCCTGGAGTTGTTCAAGGCTATATTGGCTGAGTCCTAGAGTGACCTGTACTAGTGGGAGGTGTCCCTGCCTATGGCAGGGGGTTGGAACTGGGTGAGCTTTGAGGTCCCTTCCAACCTTACCATTCTGCGATTCCTTCTGCACCTGCTTGTGTGAAAATAATCATACTGTAGCAACAGGCAAGCTGCAGACCAACTATTTCAGGCTCTTTGAAGACTTGGATAGTCATTGTTTTTTCAACTTTACCCTGTTCTTACTTTTGAACTCATCTTCCTCAGTCCCAGACATCCAAATCTCTGTTTCTAAGGTTAAATTCTCATTCAAAGTCAATAGCAAACTTCCCACCAACTCAGAAAAAGCCAAGGTGCTATTCTTTACTTTTGCTAGGAGAGCCTGGTTTTGTGGTGCACTGTAACTGGCTTCTGAAGAAGGTAGCTGGAGCCAAAAGCCTTCATTGTCTTGCCTTCTGTTACATGCATTACTATATTCCTGGATACTGTGGATTCTGAGGAGGGCAAAGATACTGGTAATACATTAAATGCATCTTTTGTTAGCTCATGCCAACAAAAAGCATTATCAAATGGCATTTATGTTCTCCAGAGTAGTTGCAATACCTGACTGTTTCAAGTTACTCCCTTTTTATTGCAAGAGCTCCAGATACTGCTGTACCTATCAGAGAAATAGGGATGGGATATCTCCCTTCATCATTCTCTCTTAAATAAACCAAACCAACCAACCAAAACAAAACACACACCCCCAAAACCAAACAAACAATCAACAAAAAACCCAATCAAAACAAAACAAAAAACCCCACAGCAACAATTAAAAAAAAAAAAAACAACCAAAAACCACATCACACAATTGACACTGTGGGTTTAAAAGGTGAGTTTGCCAACCAGTCAGAGTTTAAGAGCTTTTGTATACAAACATTCATCAACCAGGTGTAAAACACAGCAACAACATTTTTTCCTGCCCTGGAATGCATTAAACCACATCCACATTTAGTTGCATTTATTTCTGGGTGTGGAAGCCATAGAGCATTCACAGAGTAACCTGCATTGAGCTATAGAGTATAAGGATATCTTTCATGGCACAGAAATGGGCTGCCAGGCTGATTTAGAGCCTCTGTGTGACCATTTTAAAGTTGCTTTTGATTCTGAAGTAGCAAAATACATAGTCCTTCTTGAAATATTCAGGTGACAGGCATACAGGCATTGCAGATTAAGATGCTGCTTGGTTTTGTTTTTCAGTTGGTGGAAAGTGCATTCTTTGTGATGAATTGCTAATGAGAAACAGGGAACAAGGAAGGACAAAGGGAATGTTTTATAGACTTTCAAAGTAATTTATACTTTGCAACATTTCAGTGGAAAGCCATGTCCTAGACCTATTAACAGAAACTTAGGAGATAAACCCAGCATTTTTATTTAATAAAATTCTGTCAGTAGAGTGGTTGGGATTTGTTTATCCCAGACTCTTGCAAAATTATTTCAGTAGGATTTCAGCAGGTGCTTATTGCAGAGAAAGTGTAAAATGAAGCACACACTTAAAGGCTTTTCTGAACCATTGCCTTAGACCACAGTGAGGCCTGAGTTCTCTTGGTGGTGGTTAATTAAGGGTAGCTGAAGAGGTGAGCCCTAAAACAGTGTCTCTTACTACAGCAGAGGTTAAGCAGCTGTGATGCACAGGCCAGTTACTCACACATTCCAGTCTTTTAGGTATGCCTGTAAGTGAAACCTGAGTGGTGACCTGGAAATGTGTGTGGGAAATGGCCAGTTTTTGTTTGTTTAACTCCAGTCAGTTTCCCAGACTGTAGGACCAACTATATGGAAGTGGCTTCGACACTGTCAGAGGAGCAAGACTCCTCCTCAAGAGAGTGTTTCTGCTGATAGATCTGCAGAGGGTCACAGTTCAGGACTCCTGTGCTTCCTAATCTAGGGAGCATGCATCTGTGTGCACCTACAGCACACACTCCTGGCAGATCTCCAGCTCGTGCATGTGCCTTTGGTACCTAATGTTAACCCACAGTGGGAAAGGAAGCTACCCCATACAACCAAACACAGTGAGCCTTGAGTGAAAGAAGCTGCCACAAAAGAGATCTGCACAGACTTCAGGACAGAATTATATTCATACCTCATTAACAGGGAGATCAGCTATGATTCATCTGCTATGAGTTCAACATAGATTTTAAAACACCATGAAAATTAAGCATGAGGATTTCTCTCCATTTAAAGATATGAAATGGGTATAGTAAAGCAGATAATAAAGGAGGCAAAGGAACTTTCTTCATCAGGTTAAGAAAAAGTACTCTTTATCTGCATTTGAAAGGAAGTTTGCTTGGAAGAGGATTGATGTGGACTTCAGAGGTTCAGGAATTTAGAGCCCAAATTATGCCTGTAGATAAAAAGGGTTAGTGACCTTTTTAGTGTGTTACTGTATGAAAGTGTTAGGTCAGCTGTAAGGGAAATATGGGGAATATATTACAAAGTGAAGTGGTTACATGTAATTATCATAAATGGTCAGCCAGAAGCCAAAAATAAAAAGTAAATATTGGAATTCCACTTTCTTTCCAGTGAGGGTGGTGAGGCACTGGCACAGGTTGCCCAGGGAGGTTGTGGATGCTCCCTCCCTGGAGATGTTCAAGGCCAGGTTGGATGAGGCCTTGAGTGACCTGTACTAGTGGGAGGTGTCCCTGCCTATGGCAGAGGGTTGGAACTAGATGATCCTTGAGGTCCCTTCCAACCTGACTATTCTATGATTCTAAATGCATTTTAATAAGAGTAATCTCAATTTGAAAGGAGAAAGATAACAAAAATAAATCTCTTTGTTGTTGAAAGGAGACAACATGACCAGAACAGGGAATTTTGATTTATGCTAGGCCCCAGCACTTTAGAAATAAAAGAGAGGATTGTTTGAAGCCAGGCTGAAAAGAGTTTAATGCTTACAAACCCCTTTCCATAATCTGAAAGCATTCTTTGTAAGAATTAAAACCAAAACTGGTTAAAATGTGAGAGCAAAATGCTAACTGAATTGCAAAAAGAGTGTGAATTGTTCATCTATCAATTAATATTAAAAGGAAAAAATGCAAAGGGTTGTCCAGATAAATACGATTTCTGTGTTATTCAGTTAAATTCAGTATCTAATGCAGGTAGAAAGTACTTCATATCTTTAGGTGTTTTAACGAGGTGCTTGAGTTCATTGTCCTCATACTGTAACTAGGGAAGCAGAAACAGGCCAAAGCTCCATAGTGAAGCTCAAGCAGGCTGAGGAAAATTTACTGATTTTCTGCTTGAGAAGGGATGTTCCATCCCAATCAGCCCAGAGCTCACCCTCTCACCTGATACTTTGGTGCCCCTCTGTGTTGAGGCTGCATCTTGAGATCACAAACCAGACAATAAGCATGTTGGCCAAACCTACTCTGCAGGGCAGGAAGGGAACTGTAAGTCCCCAAGGACTAGTCCCCCTCTCTCTGGGAAATGTATCCCCATTTTTAACCAAGGCATGGCCCTCAGCCCCACTGGCTGTAAAATAGTGCTACAAAATTAATAATCAATATTAATTCTGATATCCAGGCNTACCTGCTCATCCCTTTTTATCAATGCAGCCTGAGACTAATGGGCCTTTGGACACAGAATAGCCAATCAGAATGGCAGTTAGCCAAGCCTGACCATATTAGGTGAAGCCATAGGCTTGCTTTACCCTTTTTAGGGCAGAGCACAGGCCTTGCACAAGGCTTGCACAAGGCATGCACAAGCTGAGCATGTGTACCTTATTTACCACAGGATGCAAAGGGTCAGGGTCCTTGGACTCAGTGGCTCCAGGTTCCTTGTTCTCTTTGCCATGGTCGCCTCTCCCCAAAATAGAGGGAGGGAGAGCAGAAAAACATGTCTGGGCAAGCCAGGATATTTATAAGCCTGTTTTGGCCTATTCAGACCTATCATGACAAATAGCCAAGCCACTTAAACATTGAATAGGAGGGATGCAGCTTCTCTTGCTACTTCTTTCTCAGGTCCTTCACTGGATTGGAACAAAGTTTCAAGAGCAGTGACATCTGTAAACTCAGGTGACCCTTGATCCAGTCCCCATAGATGTCAATCTAGGAAGCAGTTGGAAGGTCTGAGACCCCCAGGAGGCATCCACAGTGTGCAAACCTCTCAGTTTACATATTTCTAATATTTTAATGCAATGCATTAAATTTAGCTTATCCATTAAATTAGCGTGATTTCTTTTTTCAGGGTTTCTTTTTGGGGGAAAAAAAACATCTTTTTGTTTGTTTGTTTGGGGTTTTTTTGTTTGTTTGTTTTTTTTTAACAGCTGTAATCAAAGATTTTCATAATGAGGAGAGAAATTTGCTGGGAGAAAACAATTTGTCTTGGTTTTCTAACTGGCTATAAAAGATATTAGCAAAGCTGTCAGGTTGAAGACGTAGTGTAGGCAACACTACCTCATTACGAAGTGTTGTCTTCAGTGCCTTTATCTGTTGTTTTGTTTGGGGTTTTTTGGTTGTTTTGTTGTTGCTGTTTGTTTGCTTGCTTGTTTTTTTGTTTGTCTTTTTTTTAAATAACAGATAAATACATGGTGAACATCTTCCTGAAATTCCTAGGGCTGAAACAGATCCATAGGATGCATCAATCTAGCATGGTGGAAACCACATAGTTTCCATAATGACTTTAGTTGGGTAGGATTTTTCCTTGGGGTGTTTGAACTCAGGTCAGGTATTTTTGGCACCACAGAATTGCTGTACCTGTGCCAAACCATTTAGACCTGCCTTTTGAGAAGCACTCCCAATGTGTTCTTGCATAGCAGCAAGCTGCTGGTGATCCTGCTGGGTTGTTTGCTATGAAAACATGCAGAGCAAATCGTGGAATCACAGAATGGTTTAGGTTGGAAGGGACCTCAAAGATCATCCAGTTGCAACCCCCCACCATAGGCAGGGACACCTCCCACTAGTACAGGGCACTCAAGACCTTATCCAACCTGGCCTTGAATACCTCTAGGCAGGGAGCAGCCACAACCTCCCTGGGCAACCTGTGCTAGGGTCTCACCACCCTCACTGCAAACAACTTCCTCCTAACACTCTCCTATCTTCCAATTTAAACCCATTACTCCTCATCCTGTCATTACAAGACCTTGTAAATAGTCCCTCCCCAGCCTTTCTGTATCCCCCTTCAGATACTGGAAGGCCACTCCAAGGTCTCCTGGAAGCCTTCTCTTCTCCAGTCTGCACAGCCCCAACTCTTCTGTCCTTGTAGCAGAGCTGCTGCAGCCCTCTGAGCATCTTCATGGCCTCCTCTGGACTCACTTCTTGTGTTAGGGGCTCCAGAACTGCACACAATACTCCAGGTGGGTTCTCAGGAGAGCAGAGTAAAGAGGGGAATCCCCTTCCTTGCCCTGCTGGCCACACTGCTCTTGCTGCAGCCCTGCCTCGCAGCATTTAAAGCTGAAGTCCTTCAAAGATTTACACAGACAGCTCGTTTCACACTGCCAAATGTCTCAGGAAAATTAAAGCAGCAGCATACTGAAAATGTTTCAAGCAATTTTTGACTGAGCCTTGAGCTCTCTCAGGAGACCACATAGCTGGATGTGAACCTGTCAGTGATTACCCTTTACTCAGCTAGAGATTGTTCTGTCTTGTCATCCCATCATTGCAGCAGAGCTGAAATTAATCCTCTGTTTTAGTTCTGTTTTCATTGGCAATGTTCTTTTAGTCAGTACTTGCTTTGTCTTCAGTCAGCTGGGAATTTTATTTCACTCCACTAAATATTGTATGAAGTTCTGGTACCAAGCCACCTGTAGCATGCCATTAGCAAGTCAGGGCTTAGTACTAAACCAAAAGCAAGCCAGGTTATTCTTCCCTGGACCTCAGGCCCATGCACTAAATCTACTGTGTGCAGTTCTGGAGCCCCCAGCACAGGAAGGACATGGAAGTGTTGGAGCGGGTCCAGAGGAGGCCATGAAGATGCTGAGAGGGCTGCAGCANCAAGGCCAGGTTGGATGAGGCCTTGAGTAACCTGTTCTAGTGGGAGATGTCCCTGCCTATGGCAGGGGGTTGGAACTAGATG
Organism: Ramphastos sulfuratus; assembly: GCA_013399055.1. Taxonomy (NCBI): domain Eukaryota; kingdom Metazoa; phylum Chordata; class Aves; order Piciformes; family Ramphastidae; genus Ramphastos; species Ramphastos sulfuratus. The sequence continues at coordinate 14,750 of WBNM01000143.1, read as the reverse complement.
ATCCTTGAGGTCTCTTCCAACCTTACCATTCTGTGATTCTATGATACTCCATCCTGTTTTCCTTGCCTTGCCATTGTGAACATGATTCCTACCTCATTGCCATGACTACCTGCAACTATTTTAAACTGAAGCCTTGTTTTATAAATCTTAGAAACATTTGTGAGGATGAACCACAACCTTTCCCACTTCCTGGTGATATTCTGGGTGGAAAAGCCCAATTCTAATGTGCAAAGCAGAAGGATGTGTGGATCTCCTCTAGCCTCATTTCAGCCAGAGAGAGACATTTTTTCCAATGTCTGGAAAAGGCAAGGTCAATGCAGGACTTCCATGAACCTCCTAGGTGTCTTCAAGCTCATAGATGAAAAGTAGTTGAGTTAGCTGCTGCTTCCTTATTCTCCCTAGTCCATGCATTTGGTCTTTACAGCGACAAAAGTGCATACAGAGGCTTATCTCATCTTCTTTCTTCACATAAAGGGCCAGAGCTACTATTCTCCTGACTCAGACTGCACAAGATACTGAGAAGGGGGGCAGTGTGAGTGTGTGTGTATGTGCTGTGGGTTGAGGGTTGGGATTTTGAAAGCCACTCAACATCAGTTCCAGTCTTCTTTCTCTGCAGATTTGGTATACACTGTTCTTTGCCCCCAGCCCTCTTCTGATTTACAAAGGCATTCTGACCACAAGATAGCATGATGATTTCTGTAACTTAAAGGATGGCATCATACTTATGCTAGGCTGCTCTCTTCCTCCTTATTCATCTTTGTGAGGTTCAGACAACTTTATCAGGCTTCAGCTGCCTAGTTGCCCCACTATCTGTTAAACAGTATGAACCATCTGATTCTGGCTGTTTTGGCTTGATAGCTGCTGACAGAACAGGCCAATAGCTGGGCAATGTATAGAGGCCACACAAAACAGGTGCCATGATGCCAAGTAACCAGTGCCATGTCGAGCCAGCTCTCAGAGCTCTGCACAGAAAGCAGGAGGATCATACACTCAAATGAAACCACAGAATCACACAGAATCACAGAATTAACCAGGTTGGAAAAGACCTTCGAGATCATCAAGTCCAACCTATCACCTAACACCTTCTAATTAACTAACCCATGGCACTAAGTGCCTCATCCAGCCTCCTCTTAAACACCTCCAGGGATGGGGATTCCACCAACCTCCCCAGGCAGCCCATTCCAATGCCAATCACTCTTGCTGGGAAGAACTTCTTCCTAACCTCCAGCTTAAACCTGCCCTGGAACAGCTTAAGGCTTTGTCCTCTTGTTCTGTCACTGGGTGCCTGGGAGAAGAGACCAACCCCACATGGCTACAGCCTCCTTTCAGGTAGCTGTAGAGAGCAATGAGATCTGCCCTGAGCCTCCTCTTCTTTGGGCTGCACACCCCCAGCTCCCTCAACCTCTCCCCACAGGGCTGTGCTCCAGGCCCCTCACCAGCCTTGGTGCCCTTCTCTGGACACATTCGAGCATCTCAACACCTGTCTTAAATTTAAATTTAATTAAATATTTCTTAAATTACATAACCAGCTGGGTTCAGCACAGGAAGCCATCATACCCAGTTCTACCAGGAAAAATAAGGGAGGTACTACATTTGTCTGATTGCTAACTTCCTAGTCCTATAGGTCTGATTTATAAATGCCCGAAAGTTCAGTGGAAGAGCATTAAAAACATATGTGATTTTGTTTTTCCTCTGCTCTCTACTTGATTGTGTCACTTCCATTGTCAAGCAATATGCAAAAAATATGAAGATTGACCAGGATCTAGACCTTTCTGACTGCTTCCAGACAGGTATAGCAACAAGATAGAGTGGTGTGCATGTAACTGAAGTGGAAAGAAAATGTTTTAGTACCAGCAATACAGAGATTGTATTCTACAGATGGCAAGACTCTTTTTTTCCTTTTTTTCCTTTTTTTTTTTTTTTTCTTTTTTGAGAAATGGCATCAAGCTTCCTAAAAATGTAATAAACTATTTTGGGATTAGTGTCAAATCTTACAGCACGTGTTCTGGTCATTCTAAAGTCAAAATATTGGATGGTTGGGGAAGCAAGGGCAGGAAGATGTTGCATCATGTTCTCTGAATGTTTTACTGAATAACTCTTTAAAACTGGAAAAAAAAACCCTCAAAACATTTTCATTACCTCTCCTGCAAAGGTGGACCTCTAAAAGCCATATACAGCCACTTACATGTGCATGGCTCTTGCCTGAATGACCTAAATGCAGAATTTTACTTTCCAATGAGGAAAGGTGAAAGAGCACAGCATACCCAAACTGCATTTTGAGGCTAGGGAGCAAGAGTTTCTACTGCATGTCACAAAACCTGTGGTGCAGCATATGGACTCTTTTCAGCACCTCTGTGGTGGTTTAGAGCTAATACTCCAGCCCAGCTTTAAATTATAAACAAGAACATTCCAAAGATGTTGAATAGGAAAAAAAAAATATTAAAAAGTAAACAAATTAAGGCATTGGATGCAAAAGAGCAGTAATAGGTAAGTCTGTATCATTCCATTGGCTTGTTAATTACTATAAAGTGTGCTGCATAAACTTTTCTTTTTCCTTCTACTCTTCTTCACTCTAACTGCTGGCTAATCCATATGCATGGCTTTGACTGACCTCAGCTGAGACTTCTTGCTTATGGCTAAGTAGATAGCAGCATTGAGGCCTGATCTCTCTCTGAAGGGAGAGCTATTCCCTTGTTTCCTTGTCCAGGGGGGTGGGGGAATAATTTGGAGAGAGGTGTGTGTATTTCTGAATTGCAAATAATTGTAAATATATTTTGTACACACACACACACACACACACACATATATATAATTTTATACTTCTAGATTTTTACATTTCATTTTGCTGTAAATGTAGCTTCATTTTGCTTCCAAATGTTTTGAACTAGTCTGGTGATTTTTGTTTTGGGGGTAATTTCAACCCTGCCACAACCTCTCTTCCTCCCAACTGCTGTGCACACTGGTTCAGTAGCCTTGATGCATCTGCTCTGCCTCCTGTCTTTGCATTGCCTTGTTATCTTTTGTATCACTCACATGATTGCTTTCCTGGACCTATCTGTCAAAGGAGAACTTTTCTGCCTGTTTGCACTTAGCACACACAAAAGATGCTCTGCCAATAAGTACTTCTTTCTTCTAAACTCTTGCTTCTTCATCCTACCTGGCAATACTGCCAGAATGCCAACTAAAGCCTGGCAGGGCTTGTGGATTTGAACTCAGTGCCTTTCAGACAACAAAATTGCTTCTAGTTGCAGGCTGGGCCCTGTGGGGAATCCGGGGTTGACCACTCTCTTGTAAGGCTTAGCTGCAGTCTGACTAAACTGCAGCAGATACTGGAGCATTCTCTCCCCTCTTTGTAAGGAGCTCTCCTTACCATACTCTGACATCAATCAACCTTTCCACATAAGATATTTTAAGAAACACCACTTAAAGTACAGATCTCTGTCAGGAGGGGAGGCAGAGAATGATGCCAGTGTCTTGAGAGGGGAGCAGGGAGATGCCACCAGGCCAGTTTTGATAGCAAACCCTAGGTGTGTCAGAATAGCAGAAGGTGTGTTCCTCTGTGTCTCCCATGATGGAGTTCATCTGCATGGTGGTGATGTTAGAAACATCAGTAACAATTCCAGGATTGTGCTAAAAATCCTGCAAGAAAAATATCTCCACTTGCTCATCAGGCTGGATGAGGCACTTAGTGCCATGGGTTAGTTAATTAGAAGGTATGAGCTGATAGGTTGGACTCAATGATCTTAGAGGTCTTTTCCAACCTGGTTAATTCTGTGATTCTGTGATCAGAAGCAGCTAATGAGCCTGTATTGGAGACCAAAAGGAAGCCTCATTTTGCCAGCACATGTTCCTCCTGCTTTTGCCAGGACATGTGCTTCCTGTGTTGGCACAGGACAAGCTCCTGGCTGTTCTAAAAATGTCCTGCAGGTTGTAACCCTAAACGCAAGGAGGATACCACACTTCCTCACAAGGCATGCATTGGGCCTCCATAAATTACAGAGGCATCCTTAATAAAGGCTAGAGGGCTGGCTCTTTGCTGCAGAGCCTGGGCCACTGCTGATTAATGATGCTGGCTCAGAAATGCTGTTAGAAGTGTGTGTTTGTGTGAGACAGCAGCAAGATATTAAAAGCACCCTAGGATATCTCCCAAGCAAACAGGGATATTAATCCTTGGCCAAACCCTAGTGAAGGAAATGTGATCATTTATACTCTGCTTCCTGGGATTCTCCCCATTGCTCCTGGGGACACAATTGTACCTTGTCACTTCCTCCCCAGGGGTCAAATCCTCCTGGCTGTAATGCACCCTTTTGGATCCCCAGCACCTACCCTGAGATCAGTTTCTGGCCCCATTCCATCAGATTTCCATGAGACAGCTCTCTCTGAACCCTGTGAAGGTACTATGCAGGGTAGGGATGGAGAGGCAGCATCTGCCCTGTTCTGCTAATAGTAAGGCAGTGCCCACACAGCCCAGATCAGACTCTGATCTCCAGGAGCATTTCACAATAACCTAGCCCACCCACCTGTCCTCAACAAGCCTCTCTTGGCTTCTGACAGCAAGTCCTTTTGGCTATATTGAGTATTTGCAAACTGCTCAATGTGTCACAAAAGTCTAACTGGCTTTTGGGAATGGACACTTTGCTGTAACAGAGAGCAGACTCTGTGAAGAAAATCAGATCATATGTTTGCACTCTGTGTTTTCAGAGAAGTTGAGGGATGCAGCTCAACACATTGGTGTTTAAGTTTGCTTAAACTTAACCCTACAGGGGTTTAAGGTTCTTGATAGACAGTGAGTATGCTATTACATGTAGTATTGTGCCAAGATAACATTGAGTTCAAAGGCTGGTAGGGCTGCAAAGCACAATACTGCAGCATATGCAGGGATCAGGTTGTGTAGAGTGTCCATGTGGTGCTGCTATGTCAGTTCTGGACCTCTCTCTGTGATCAGTGTTCTACTTTGGTGGCCAGGGCCATGCAGTCATGCTAAGTAAGGATGAAAAGTGCCCCAGGGTAAAGCATCAGAACCAAATGTGTTGATACATCTGTGGCAGCCACCACTATCACTAATGTTATTATTCAGTGTTTATGAAATCAGAGCCAAGAGATTATGACTAAAATTTTCTTAACAATGTTCTAGTTTAGAGCTTCCCAGAGATCCCAAACTCAACAGAACAAAATTAAATATAGGATGCTTCACACTCTTCCCCCTTTGAAAAGAAAAGAATTAGGTAGAAAGAGTGGAAAGGGGCAAAACACCCACAGAAAACATCCTGGCACCGATTTTTGGAAGCTGAAAATAACTGTAACAATAAATAAAGGGTATTTAAGGTAAGGGAGTTCAGAGAGGTATAAGGAAAGGGAAGCAGATACAAAAACATATGCAAAACTGGATGGATGACAATGGATGGAGGTAGATTCAGGAGGTGGCTGGTCCACCACAGGGCTGGCTGGCCATGCAGCAGACCTGTAGTGATGGAGCAGCAAAGGTGTGGCTTTTCAGGCAAAGCAGGCAGAAAGAGAGAGAGCAGGGAGTTCATCTGCTTTTATAGTGTTGCAGACAGCAAGTGGGAGTAGGCTTTGGACCTGGGATCAGGTTCCAGACCACCTCCCAGCTCCCCTAAAGGCTCAACCTGTAACAAATGGTAGGTGCTCTACAGACCTAGCAGAGACAAACTGCTTTCAAAACTGGGGAGCTTGAGAGAAAGGATAGGAACCTTTCCCTGGATATTTAAGATTAGATTCAAGACCTGTTTCTGTTTATGTAACTTAACATCTTTGTCGGTGCCATGGACAGAGGAATCAGTGCACCCTCAGCAAGTTTGCAGATGGCACCAAACCGTATGGCACAGTCGACTTGCTAGAGGGCAGGGATCCATCCAGAGGG